>JACEFZ010013300.1:207500-367500 GCA_014155875.1 Cepaea nemoralis
TTCTTTTTAGTGTACATAATCATTTTTTAATTACATTTTAATTCTACGGTAAACAACGCAATTTAACCTAAATAACTATATTTATTAAATTATGAATAAATCATAAATGTTTGGATTATAATTATTTATACAGATTTTATATATTTATATTATATCTTTTTGTTTAGTTGTATATTTTTAAGTCCCTAATTTATTATAGATGTATTATTTTAGAATATTCCATCATGCCACATGGAGTGCACAAATCAAAGAGGCCTAGTGGATGCGAGCAGCGAAAAGCAAAGAAGAAAAGATGTGAATCACTAAAATCACTACCTGGATTCATGCTTCAATATGTCAAGAGACCAAGTGATGGACAAGGTTCATCAAAAGACGTTCTTCCTCAATCTACAATTGATAAGGATTCCTCCCAAGCTGACAGCATGCATTCTTCAAAAGAGCAACTAGAGCCAGAAATGGAAGAGAATCACGAGATTGATGCAGAAATACATAATGAAATAGCAGTGGATGAAGTTGAAACAGAAATGCATGCTGAAAATGATTCTCGTCTTGATACTGTAAATGTGATGAGTCAAGTGGATGAGAAAAATTGGAATATTTTATCTGATGCTTCTTTCTGGAATGCACCAGTTCCAGATCATTTTCGAGTTGAAATTATCAAAAGAGGAAGTTGTTCTTTTCAGAACAAGGATGGGCCATACAGTACTGTGACAAGGCAAGGTGCAAAGATTAAAGGAGATGTGCGCCAGCTGTCAAAAGAATGGTTCTACAAGACGATGCCAAATGGTGAGAAAATACTGCGGTCATGGATGGTTTACTCGCTCGTCAGTGAGAAATTATACTGCTTTTGCTGCAGACTCTTTGCTGTTAATGTAACAGAACAAACATCAAAATTTGTCACTGGGTTTCAGCAGTGGTGGAAGCTGAGCCCAAAATTACATAATCATGAGATATCGGATGACCATCTAGGTAGACTTGAAAAATGGAAAACATTGGCAGCAGGCCTTAAGCTGCACAAAACAATTGATGCCGACAGTGTTGCTGTAATGGATAGGGATAAAAAAAATGGAGGGATATCTTGCACAGGTTGCTTGATATTACATTGTTTCTTGCTAAGCAAAATCTGGCATTTCGTGGCCATAAGGAAGATGCATCTTCGTTGAATAAAGAAAACTTTCTTGAGATGGTTGAGATGCTTTCTAAATATGACCCTGTGTTGAAAGAGCACCTAATGAGATTAAAGCGAACTACATCTGTAACAGTAAAAGCATCAGTATCTTATCTTTCACCAGAAACTCAGAATGAATTTATAACTGTTCTGGCAAATCATGTGAAGGAAATTCTTGTAAATTATATAAAGGCTGCAAGGTATTTTGGAATTATGTTCGACAGCACACCTGACATATCACACACTGACCAGATGTCTGAGGTGATCAGATATGTGAAAATCCACAATGGGGAAGTTGAAGTGAGAGAAGTATTTCTAGGATTTTTCCCTTTAAAGGGGAAAAAAGCTGGTGACCTCAGTTCAGACATTTTAAAAAATCTGGAAAGTGATGGACTTGACATAATGATGTGCAGAGCTCAAGGTTATGATAATGCTGCCACAATGTCTGGAATTCATGGAGGTGTTCAAGCCATTCTGAAAAGAAAGAATAAGAAAGCTATTTTTAACGGATGCGTGGACCATTCGCTTAACTTGTGTGGTCAACACTCTTTTGCTGAAAATGCTTTATGTGTAACATTTTTTGGAACTCTTGAGAGAATGTATTCCTTCTTTGCTGCATCCACCCATCGATGGGATGTTTTAATTGAACACACTGCAATGTCGATTGAAAGGCTATCAACAACACGCTGGAGTGCACATCATGCTGCTGTTAAACCGGTGAAAGATAAGTTTGATGAATGTGTGGCGGCGATTGAAGCTCTATGTTATCCTCGTGAAAATGTGGAAACAAGAGGTGCAGCACAAGGTCTTTTACCTGCTGTCTGTGATTTCACGTTTCTGTGCTACCTTTACTTTTGGGCTGCTGTACTTGAGGAAGTTAATTTGACACAGCAGTATCTGCAGACTAAAGGCTTAACTCTTGACAAAGTAGTGACCAAGTTAGAGGCATTAAGACTTTTTCTGCAGGAGAAGCGCAGTCACTTAGTGGAGCATGCAATTGAACAGGCACTTTTAAAAGCAGACCAATTTGGAATAACAGTAGAGAGAAGATTAAGGTTCAAGAAGAGAATGGCAGGGGAACAACTCAGAGATGCTTCAGATGCTGGACTCACTATGCAAGAAGAAAACAATAGGGCGATGCTGGAGTGAATTGATCGTTTTCATTCTGAACTCCAGACCAGATCAACAGCGATCAAGGAAGTAGCAAATATGTTTGAGGCTGTTCAAGCCAAAGAGTCTTCTATCAGCAACTGAAGAAGAGTTGCTGGTGTCAGTTCCAAAATTGACCACTTTCTATGATGAGCTATCCGAAGTAGAGCTTTTAAAAGAAATACCAAGGCTGAGAAGACACCTGAAGGCAGCAGATATTGATATCCACAAAGCCAAAGACTGGTCAATATTTGATATTTTAAAATTCATAGTTGACTGGGATTTCCTTGAATCTCTCCCAATACTCTCACTAAGCCTACAACTATTTCTTACGATCTGTGTGTCTGTGGCTTCATGTGAGAGGAGCTTTTCAAAACTGAAACTTATAAAGAACTATTTGCGATCAACCAGTCAAGACTTTCTGATCTGGCTATATTATCAATTGAAAGTGATATGGTGAAAGATATTGATTTTGATGATGTGATTGACAGGTTTGCAGCTTTGAAGACCAGGATGGGAAACTTTTAATTTTAAATAACAGAAATTTTAATGTTAAATAACAAAAATTTAACTTTTTCCGAGTTTGTCGAAGTTCTTTATTTATGTTTTACCTGAAGTATTGAAGTTATATTGTTCAATTTGTTTTCTTTCTTATGTCCTTATTAACTTTTTGACTTATTTTACAAACATTACTATATGCGATTATATATGGTACAGGAACACTCGGAAGAAGACCATGGTGAAAGTCTAGAGGGGTGACACCAAGAGTTTACCGCACTGGGTGACACCAACCCCAGTGACGCCACTGCCCCCCCCCCCCCCCCACTCCCAAGACCGGGACTTATATTAATTTTAGCATTAAAAAAAATACAATAGGGCTTATTTTCGGGATGCACAAAATTCTACATTTATTCCAATACAGTCATGTCATCTTTTTCTGAAAAATCGTCATAACTCTCCAAATCCAGAATTCCGGCTTGAATCCTATGCGATTTCATTTCCCCAAGAACCATTGGTCCCAGCTCTCATGTCCAGCAGTAAAGTTTTCCCCAAGTAAAAATTTATTTTCCATGTAGCCTGCTCGAAGTAGTACATTGGTAACTTTATTTCACACGAGTGACGTATTGAATTATTAACCACATCAGTTCATTTTCAAGTGCGCACCAGTGGCGTCTGTACTTCCGACTGGCCATTCGGCAGCAAGTCTGTCATTCTAGCTGACGATCTTAATTAACTAGCCGTATCTTAGGGGTAGTTCTTATATTAAGACCATCCTGAAAAATCGTTATAGGACTTTTTATACGGGTAGGTCTTATTTGTGGGGAAATACGGTAGTACCGTCTACTGTCATACGGTAGCTTAGTCATATCTAACTAAGACCTGACTACACTGTTAAACGTGAATCATACGTTTATTTCTTATGATGATCAGATGATTGCTGCTACTGAGTCCTTTGATTTATTTTATTGTATATTGTATTATAACTCAAACAATGTACACTCTTATAATACAACATGTCTGCTACCATATTAACACCTGTTAAGTCATAACTGTGGCACACTACTACTACCCATTTTCCGCCATCCATTTTTATGTGGTCAAAATCTACTGTTTATTTGGCAACTAGCTGACCCGGCCCGGCTTCGCCCAGTCCTTGGTGGGGAGCATCTCATTTAATTCATATAAGTAGTCATATAAGTTCCCGTTCCCGTTACCGACTGTCTGTCTGTCTGTCTGTCTGTCTGTCTGTCTGTCTGTCTGTCTGTCTGTCTGTCTGTCTGTCTGTCTGTCTGTCTGTCTGACTCGGCCAGGCATCGCCCAGTCCTTGGTGGGGAGCATCTCATTTAATTCATATAAGTAGTCATATAAGTTCCCGTTCCCGTTACCGACTGTCTGTCTGTCTGTCTGTCTGTCTGTCTGTCTGTCTGTCTGTCTGTCTGTCTGTCTGTCTGCCTGCCTGCCTGTCTGTCTGTCTAATCATTTATTGGTTGCAGTTAGAACAACCTTAGATAAACGAAGACCAACTTACAAAAAGCATTAGAAAGAGCACTTGAAAGATCTTTACATCTTCCCCAACAATTAACTTGGGTAAATGGAGCAGCGGCAGCAGCACATGAAGAAGAAGAAAAAGGAGGAGTAGGAGCTGGGAGGAGGAAGAGGGAGGTGGAGGGAGGAGGAGGAGAAAGAGAGAAGAGGAGGATGGATGAGGGAGAGGGAGGAGGGGGAGGAGAAGAGGAAGAGGGTAGGAGGTGGAGGAGGGGAGAGGAGGAGGAGGAGGAATATAACGCATATGCCTGTAGATGTAATAATGGCTGAAGTTGTTCCATGTCTTCTTAGAGTTGGCGACAGTGTAAAGAAATATAAAATCTTCAAACTTGATAGTGATAAGGTAACTATTATTTATTCATTCTTTAAGCAAAAAAAGATGTGTTACAATGTTATGCATTATGCATTATTTTTATGAAAACTTTGAAAATGCCTTACAGATTGTATCATTATTTATTATAACTCATATGCCGGTACATAACTATGGACAAAGAGTTTATAAATCTTTGAAAACGATGCCACAATATGACTATAAGTTATACAGAAAAGTTATGCCCCTTGAAATAACTTTTACAGAGTTAAGTCCCCTGAGATATATGAAATTATAATGAAAAATGAAAAATGAAATAATATTGGGTAAGCAGCCGATTTCACACTAAAAAAATATGACAGTGGGCTGCGCTGGAATGAAAGGAAGACGTGTAGAAAATTTCATCTCAATCGGATGGGCCGTTCGCGAGCGCATAAAGGACATATGGACATACAGACAGACAGACAGACAGACAGACAGACAGACAGACAGACAGACAGACAGACAGACAGACAGACAGACAGACAGACAGACGGAGATCGCAATTTATATATAAGATGAATCTGTTAATACATCAGGAAATTTAAACCAAAAAAAAACGTATGTGTAACTGCGAAAAAGTTAGAGATACTAGCCATAGACACAGTATACATACCTTACAACGAACTCCACTACGTGACATATCTTACAACGAACTCCACTACGGTACATACCTTACAACGAACTCCATTACGGTACATACCTTACAACGAACTCCACTACGGTACATACCTTACAACGAACTCCACTACGGTACATACTTTACAACGAACTCCACTACGGTAAATACCTTACAACGAACTCCACTACGTGACATACATTACAACGAACTCCACTACGTGACATACATTACAACGAACTCCACTACGTGACATACATTACAACGAACTCCACTACGGTACATACCTTACAACGAACTCCACTACGGTACATACCTTACAACGAACTCCACTACGGTACATACCTTACAACGAACTCCACTACGGTACATACCTTACAACGAACTCCACTACGGTACATACCTTACAACGAACTCCACTACGGTACATACTTTACAACGAACTCCACTACGGTACATACCTTACAACGAACTCCACTACGGTACATACTTTACAACGAACATCACTACATTACATACCTTACAACCAACTCTACTACGTGAGATATCCTACAACGATCTCCACTACGGTACATACCTTACAAAGAACTCCACTACGGTAATATCTTACAACGAACTCCACTACGGTACATACCTTACAACGAACTCCACTACGGTACATACTTTACAACGAACTCCACTACGGTACATACCTTACAACGAACTCCACTACGGTACATACCTTACAACGAACTGCACCAGGGTACATATCTTACAACGAACTCCACTACGGTACATACATTATAAATAACTCCACTACGGTACATACCTTACAACGAACTCCACTACGTGACATACCTTACAACGAACTCCACTACGTGACATACATTACAACGAACTCCACTACGGTACATACTTTACAACGAACTTCACTACGGTACATACTTTACAACGAACTTCACTACGTTACATACTTTACAACGAACTTCCCTACGTTACATACCTTACAATCAACTCTACTATGTGAGATATCTTACAACGAACTCCACTGCGGTATATAACTTACAACGAACTACACTGCGGTATATAACTTACAACGAACTCCACTACGTGACATGCCTTACACAAACTCCACTACGTTACATACCTTACAACGAACTCCACTACGTTACATACCTTACAACCAACTCTACTACGTGAGATATCTTACAACGAACTCCACTACGGTACATACCTTACAACGAACTCCACTACGTGACATACCTTACAACGAACTCCACTACGGTACATACCTTACAACGAACTCCACTACGTGACATACCTTACAAAGAACTCCACTACGGTACATTTTTTACAACGAACTCCACTACATTACATACCTTACAACCAACTCTACTACGTGAGATATCTTACAACGAACTCCACTACGGTACATACCTTACAACGAACTCCACTACGTGACATACCTTACAACGAACTCCACTACGGTATATACCTTACAACGAACTCCACTACGTGACATACCTTACAAAGAACTCCACTACGGTACATACTTTACAACGAACTCCAATACGTTACATACCTTACAACCAACTCTACTACGTGAGATATCCTACAACGAACTCCACTGCGGTATATAACTTACAACGAACTCCACTACGTGACATGCCTTACACAAACTCCACTACGGTACATACCTTACAACGAACTCCACTGAGGTACATACCTTACAACGAACTCCACTACGGTACATACCTTACATCGAACTCCACTGAGGTACATACCTTACAATGAACTCCACTACGGTACATACCTTACAACGAACTCAACTGAGGTACATACCTTACAACGAACTGCACCAGGGTACATATCTTACAACGAACTCCATTACGGTACATACTTTACATCGAACTCCACTACGGTACATACCTTACAACGAACTGCACCAGGGTACATATCTTACAACGAACTCCACTACGGTACATAAATTACAACGAACTCCACTACGGTACATACCTTACAACGAACTCCACTACGTGACATACCTTACAACGAACTCCACTACGTGACATACATTACAACGAACTCCACTACGGTACATACTTTACAACGAACTTCACTACGGTACATACTTTACAACGAACTTCACTACGTTACATACTTTACAACGAACTTCACTACGTTACATACCTTACAATCAACTCTACTATGTGAGATATCTTACAACGAACTCCACTGCGGTATATAACTTACAACGAACTACACTGCGATATATAACTTACAACGAACTCCACTACGTGACATGCCTTACACAAACTCCATTACGGAACATACCTTACAACGAACTCCACTACGTTACATACCTTACAACCAACTCTACTACGTGAGATATCTTACAACGAACTCCACTACGGTATATACCTTACAACGAACTCCACTACATGACATACCTTACAACGAACTCCACTACGGTACATACCTTACAACGAACTCCACTACGTGACATACCTTACAAAGAACTCCACTACGGTACATACTTTACAACGAACTCCAATACGTTACATACCTTACAACCAACTCTACTACGTGAGATATCCTACAACGAACTCCACTGCGGTATATAACTTACAACGAACTCCACTACGTGACATGCCTTACACAAACTCCACTATGGTACATACCTTACAACGAACTCCACTACGGTACATACCTTACAACGAACTCCACTGAGGTACATACCTTACAACGAACTGCACCAGGGTACATATCTTACAACGAACTCCACTACGGTACATACTTTACATCGAACTCCACTACGGTACATACCTTACAACGAACTCCACTACGGTACATACCTTACAACGAACTGCACCAGGGTACATATCTTACAACGAACTCCACTACGGTACATAAATTACAACGAACTCCACTACGGTACATACCTTACAACGAACTCCACTACGTGACATACCTTACAACGAACTCCACTACGTGACATACATTACAACGAACTCCACTACGGTACATACTTTACAACGAACTTCACTACGGTACATACTTTACAACGAACTTCACTACGTTACATACTTTACAACGAACTTCACTACGTTACATACCTTACAATCAACTCTACTATGTGAGATATCTTACAACGAACTCAACTGCGGTATATAACTTACAACGAACTACACTGCGATATATAACTTACAACGAACTCCACTACGTGACATGCCTTACACAAACTCCACTACGGTACATACCTTACAACGAACTCCACTACGTGACATACCTTACAAAGAACTCCACTACGGTACATACTTTACAACGAACTCCAATACGTTACATACCTTACAACCAACTCTACTACGTGAGATATCCTACAACGAACTCCACTGCGGTATATAACTTACAACGAACTCCACTACGTGACATGCCTTACACAAACTCCACTACGGTACATACCTTACAACGAACTCCACTACGGTACATACCTTACAACGAACTCCACTGAGGTACATACCTTACAACGAACTCCACTACGGTACATACCTTACAACGAACTCCACTACGGGACATACCTTACAATGAACTCCACTACGGTACATACCTTACAACGAACTCCACTACGGACATACCTTACAACGAACTCCACAGTTTCTGTGTTTAGTAGCTGTCCCCCTTTCGCATGGGTGAGGCAAACTGAACTGTTTTTATTTCCTATTGTTATATCCTGCTGCAGTCCGTTACTGCTCCTATACATTAATACATGGCTGACCTAGTGATGAGTCATGATCAACACTTCCTCTACTCAATGCCGAGTCAACACATTCACATGCCAGAGAAACACATGAACGAGCTGACAGACATGCTGGCTCTGCATCCCCTGCAGATGGCCAGCTCAAGGATCGTGCCGCTGTTATTAACGCCCTTAGTGATATGTCGAGAGCGGAGGACTTTGATATCAGTGAATCCACTTCCTTGTTCAGAATTTTATTTTATACGTTGTCAAGAGAATGAGAGACTAGGAAGTTAGAACTGGCACTGCCAGACGCGAGAGGTATATCAGGAGAATGAGGTACCTCGACAGCCATCAAAGAACTGGCACTATTAGCTTCTGGATGCTGATGTATATATGTGTGTGTGTGGGGGGGGGGGGGGTATGAGCAGCTATGGATTTCTACGGAGAGTAAGGATGATACCCCTACATATAAGTAACTAACTAACTGACTAACTAACTAACTAACTAACTAACTAACTAACTAACTAAATAACTAACTAACTAACTAACTAACTAACTAATGACCTCCATTATTTTTCACGGAGTTAACAATATACTCACATGCACTGCGACCTGCAGAGGTAACATCAATGAGATACGATGTCGTCTGCTATCATATTTAATACAGTACTAGCTGCTTGTAAAATGTGTCATAGATTATGATGGTAAACGGGACGCAGAGGTGTTTCAAAGGCACCAGGGCCGGGTTATATACTGGCCAAGACCTATTGACGCGTCCTCGTCGAGCGTCCTGGGCAACAGGTCCCTTCGGGGTCCTGGCTAAAGTCAGTAGGATCGCCGATTCCTCCGAAGTCGAAGAGGGTCTGCCTGTAAGGCGAGGAACCACCAGTCTGCACACCAATAAGCCAGACTTGGGACAACGGATACTCACGCAAACCTCAGGTCCTGTATGACATCACACTGATGATGGACAGCGGGATGCCTTCATCCGACATACAGGACTTAGCGTTGGAGCTCAAGCCAACGAACACAAGCAAGCAAGCAAGCAAGCATGATGGTAAACCGTTGGTTTTTACAATAGTGCTGCAAAAAACACCGGCACCAGAGAAGCAATAATCTGTTTGAGGATGTCAGACAACAAGAATACAGATGTTTAGACAAATTTATATGTTAATTTTATAGACTAAAAGAACACTTTTCATAGAGTACAACATGAACGATTAATTACGTGCCTTCCAGATATAGGAGTAGATGAAAAAGACACCAGGCTTATTAGTAACATCTGCTTAGAAAAAGTGATGTTAATTACAGAAAATTGCTTTTCGTCGCCCACAGACATAAAAAAAGGATATTTGTGTCAGGTCTTAGTCAGATATAACTGAGCTACCGTATAACAGTAGAAGGTACTACCTGCTTTCTGTTAGCGCCGAACGTTGGGCGGCGCTTACCAAACCGACACCCCACATTGTGCCAACGGCTTCGGGCGGAAGAGCGCAATTGGGAGGGTACAAACCTTACCCTGGTGCGAGGAAATGCAACCTAAAGACAAAGTGTCATGGCAGGGCAGACCAGGCCCTAAGCCTTGGTTGGCGGCTGGTCTAGGATCGAAGCTCCGACAGGCGGACAATTAGAGCATTGCTTTGCTGATCCGGCAGCTTCTGCAGCTTGTCTTGTTCCAGATGTAGAGGTGTTACCTTTCCTCTGGAGTGAACTAGGCAGGCCGAGAGAGGGATCATGCTGCATGGGCAACACATGATCTCTATATTTTAGCCCAGGCTTTGTGCTATGGAGGGGCAATAACTCCATCCCTTACAAACTATCGTCTGTCAAGACGGCAAGGTGCCAATGATAATGAATGAGCTATAAAAAGAGGAGTACGGCGGGGATGCATATTGTCATCAAGCCTCTTCAGCCCATACACATAAATAATATTTAAAGAAGCCGAACTGCCTGGACTTACCATCAGTGGAAGAACCATAAACAATCTTAGGTATGCTGATGAGACAGTTTTAATAGCAGAAAGCGAGCATGAGTTACAACACCTAGTGGAACAAGAAATTAAACAGGCATAGTGCATGTCACAGTCCTAGATCTCTAGGGGACTAGGTAGATTTTTACTTGGCAAACCCAAAATAGCTGTTCTGAAACGTAAAGCTTCTTATTGCCAAAACCGGCGATTGCCCCCAAATAGCCTGTCACAGTCCTAGATCTCTAGGGGATTGAAACTCGGGCTCATACAGGCAACAAACTCCGTTAGATACCATTTAGCATCATTTAATTACATGTATATTACAGTACGCTGGCGAAGCGAGTTTTCACACGCCAGCATTCAGTACATTGCATATCACAGGAGTTGTTTATAAGGAACATGGTTAACACTGTGATAGCGCCAAACTGATGCACCTTGGTGTCTACAATAAACCGATGCACCTTAGTTTGGTCTATCAAAGCCGTTTTTGTCCTGGCCACCACCGGAACTCGGCTTAACAAAGGAATCGGAAGTCAGTTTTGTTTTAGCAGTCCTTTGTGCTGATGAGAGATGCGGGCAGCATGGCCTTCAGTTCAGTGCTGTTCTGGTGTGGGAACAATTCCCTGAGTTGATCTGTGTCAACTAATGTTGTGACAAAACTGTAAGTTTTAACTGATTAAGTTTAAAATGTTTAATTTAATAAATATTTGTTAAATCGCAGCACACGCCATGTTACAGGCTTGAAAAGCGTTTGCGTGGGAAAACCGATGTGTGTGAACAAAGCTGTTAGGCAGAGTGGTAGGAACAAAGAAATATAAATAGATAATATGAATGAGTATTACTAAAGTGAGCTGTTCTACAGAATGATTTAGCGTCCCTAGAGCTTTATGAAGGAATATAACATTTAATTACATAGAGATGTCAGCAATCAGACAATGGTGATGTGAAATATGTAGAATAGGTCATTGATGGTGGTTAAGTATCATAGAGACTGATGTCATGTCATGCCAGCCATGCTGGCACAAGATTATTTTGTTGGGAATTATTTTACATGGTTATCCTATGGCATTAATGTGTTACTGGCTAAATAGATATGTGGGAGATTCACCAAAATATACAATGTGTGGGGTCATAAATTAGTTTATAGTAAAGACTGAAATAATGCCACATGGTGCCATGCAGGCCATGTTGGCATGGAAGGGAGTAAGTGCTTGTGAGGTTGCTAGAAATGAAGGTTACTTAACAACAGAGTGGTGAGAATCATATGTGTATGTGTATACAGCAGCAAGATATGTTTACAGGATTATTCTGTGATTATGGTGAGCATCACATTGGATGTTTGGTCAAGTGTTGGGTATGAACACTCCAAAGCAACATGAGTAGGGGAAAATAACCATAATATATGTGTAATATTTATAACATGTGTAAAGCAGGGAAGGGTACTTACATGTTATATGTGGCAATGATGGGTTAATGGTTAAGCTAATGCTAGTTAGGAACATGTAGGTAATAAATAGAAGTGTAGGACATAATGTGTTGAATTGTAGGGATGCCATGCAGATTGATAGCCACTAGGCGTAGGAAATAATGCATCTTAATACGCGGGGTGCGTATCAGCAATCATTGTGTAATCGTAACTGCGGATGAAGTGTGGCTTTACTGAGGGAGAACAGGCAGGTGCATCTGGAACTGATATTGGTAAAGGGGTTTCTCATTTAGCATTGAAGTCTGGTGTCACATCTGTTACCAGAATGCAGTAGTGTTTGTGCTAGTGTATCAAACTGGGAGTTTTATGTGTAGTAAAACAGGGTGATTGTTTTACCAGGGGAAGAATGTGATTTAGTGCTGCGTACCACCCTTCGCAGAGATATTAATATGTAGTTGTCATGTGACATGAAGCGTAAGATAGCAAAGTTTATAACCGGGGTATCATAGGAAGAATGATGGGGAACAGAGCGCACAACTGTACATTTGCTGTCCACTCACAAATAATATTACACTGATTGTGTTGGGCCTTGAATAACACTTATTGGTCATTAGTGTGTAATAGTGACATAATATATATAGTACACTGTTTATTATATTAGAACTAATGTTCTGTATCCTGCCATGGACATTGTTGTTCTTGGATCCTGCCTCATATGAATGAGGCACTGTGGCCACTATTTGGTGTACTTTCACTTAGTAATATTGTGTGTTTATTTTATGAGCTATCTTAGGGGCATCAGAGAGTCCCTAAATGAGTTCCTGTGTAATAAATGTTTATCTTTATCTTTAACTTTCTGTGAATGTTGTGATTCTTCTATGTGTAAGGTTACATTGTCACATTCTACAGATATGGTGTTTCCACATTGTATGTATGTCTGTTGCTTTTCATAGTTAGACATGTTTTGCTTGCTGGTTGTTAGTTTGTAATGCTAATCAGATGCTGTAACTTGCACAGTATCATATTAGTGCTGGTACTCTTCATGCAAACTGGGACATTGTTGAGGTAGTTGTCCAGTGAAGTCCCTATGTTGAGGTAACTTAGGGTCTGATGGTGGCAGAGTTCATAATGTTGTGTATTGTTGCATAGGAGTAAAGTGTACTATCAGATGTGGAGCACAGGAGTTCAACCTGTCAATATATGTTTTATATTAGGGAAAAGAGTACGGTGTGTTAGCAAAACAGTTGCCGGTGTGCGTAACAGTGGATAGGGAATTGTTGAGCATTAGGCTGAGAATATAGTAGGTAGTGTTTAGTTGTGACAATATCTTGGGTTGAACATTGATAGTGTTCCATGAACTTGTGGTTTATAGGGAATATTGTGTTGTCTGGTGTTACCGGTGACTTGGTACAAATTAATGTATAAAATATTCTAGAAGGTGTAGACAGGGAACTGATTATGGGTTCCTTGGCAAATGTAGCCACTTTGGTAGGTAGGAATGACAGCCTAATTTACCAGAACAAAGATGTCATTCTTATGCCTGTTAACTGAATCAATGCTGATATGTTGTTTGTGTGCAATGTCTGTTATATGTTAACCAAATGTGTTGAGATGTTGTGGCTGTTTGCAACGGCTGATGTATGTACTCTGTTGTTTGTAGCTATGTGTTTACAGCTGGACAAATGAGATCAATCTTCCACGGCTTGTGTATGTAGGAGCTGTGTGGTGTAGTTACATTGAACTGAAAAGGTGGAGCAGATTGACATTGTTGCATTAGGTGGTCCATTCTAGCAATATCAAGTGTAATCTCATGATAGCAGTGGCACAATTGGAGAAGAAAATAAAGTGGGTGACCTGATGATGCAATACTGATTGTTGTATTTAACAATTAGAGATGTAGTCACCTTGAAGAAGGGGGTAGCAAAGAATGATCATGACATAGACATCAAGGGTTACCTCAGAATAACAGAATAGATAATTAGATGGAGGTACATTTATGACCTATGGGTTAATTCATGTGCTCATTGCTTCATGTGTTTAATATGTCTTCTTTACAATGATAATCATAGATTGTGTTTTCCATTGTTACAGGAGCGGCTGACTAGTTAGTGTCAGCAGGCCTGGGTTCTTGGTGGGATAGTAAATTGTGTCACAACTCTTGTTTATGTCGCGTCTTGGGGTTTATGTTGTGTAACCTATGTTTTTGTAGTGCCTTATTGTCTGTGCAGTGTTGCTTGTGTCAAGGTTCTTTATTAGTGTCAGTCTAACCAGCCTATTGCTTTGGAAGCACCTGTGTTGTGGTACTTGGTGTACCCTGTTGTCTTAAGTGCTGTTGATTGGTTAGGGGTTACCCACTGTGGTGATTTGATATATACAGTTGTCTATTGTATCTGTTATTGACATGCAATGTGCTGTTAGAAGAAATAAATAAAGAGCTTGTTTATTTGTCCTTGATTTGTTTGTTTAGTCTCTTTTAGTTTTTACTTTTTACAGTCACTATTTCTACCACAATCTAACACCTTAATCCAATGTCTGGGTCTCAAATATGACAGTCAGTCCAGAGTTGAGGCCCCTGCCTGAGATCTCGTATATCTTCTTATCTAATTACTATCCTCTTTTTTTGTCGGTTGAGGCGGTGTGAGGTTCTCTCTCTTTTCACTATTTTTCTTCTTTGGCCGTAACGAAGTCAGAACTACTCTTTACCTCTTAGCACCGTAGTGAAGGAAGCATCAGTCTTTATGATTGTCTCCCTTTCTCTTTTACCATCGACTACAAAATGGCGACCCCGACGAGATATTGTGGCAGCCTTTGAATTGTTCTGTTAGAATTGTTTTAGTATCTAGTGATTGTTTTGTGTGATAGGTCAGTGTTTATGTTTGTGGTGTCCATTGTCTTTGAGTTGTGACATTAGAACCCAGGTTTGCTGCTGAGATCCCCCGGGCATTGCTGCACAAGAGAGGAGTCCCCTGTATGGTGAGTGGGCTCAGATAAATTGCCTCCTAGTACACCTTCACTGTATCGTATCCAGAGCAAAGATGGCTCTGTCTTCAACGTTAGGGACCGCAGTTCCCCTCCCAGTTGGTGCCCCTGACGTCACAGGGCCCACTGGTGAAGTCAGGTACATAGTTGCACCTGTGAAGATAGAAGTACCTTGTTTTGGCCGGCAAGGTGGGCCAGCTGTTGAGAAGTATGTGAGGAAGGTGAGATCTGCCTGGAGGGCTGGTGCGGTGTGCGATGAAGATAAAGTGGACATTCATTTGTGAAAGTGTTGCTCCCAGTGTGTGGGCGGAACTTGAGCTTAGGTCAGCTTGTAATGACCCTGAAGAGATGCTGCAGACCATTCAGCAGGTGTATGGAGAGCAGCGCAGCATGGTGGAACTTGCTGCAGCTTTCTTCCAAGTGAAACAAGATGCAGAGGAATCCATCATGGATTTCTCTCACCGGGTCCACAAAGCCTTTCGTTTGGTGCTGGAAGCTCAGAGAAAGAGGGGCATGGTTGCTTGGGATCCAGTGATCCTAAGAGACTGGTTTGTTGCAAAACTACATAATGTTCTCAGCAGGAGAATGGCAGAGGAGAGGATATCGCATGACCCGTCAGTGACTTTCCTTTGTGTTAGAGACTTGGCCATGCGATGGGCTGGTGTGTCGTTAGCTCCAGAAGTCTGTACATACCAATATGTAGAACGTCAAGATTACAGTTCAGAGAGGTGGCCTAATGCCAGTGGTCAGTGTCAAGGGGTCCAGCATGATGATGTGGTGGTGGAGGAACTTCGAGCTAAGCTAGGTCGGATGAGAGCCTTAGCTGATTCGTTGCTGCAGCCCAAGGTACAACGCAAGAGGTGCAATGTTTGTCGAAGCCGCACACACCTCCAAAACAGGTGTCCGAAGAGAGGGGTTAGGTGTTATTCAGAACCCCTCTGGAGTCAATTGTAGCAAAGCATTTGCCAACGTAAGCCACCGAGACCAGCAGGGCCTTAAGCGACAACAGAGTCCGCCCCAGGTTGATCCTTCTAAAGGATCAGCCCCAGCAGTTCAGGTGGGTGCAGTGTCAACTTCTGATAGCCGGATGGTTATGTGTGGCAACCAGAGAAATTTCTTTCGCAGGAAGAGGCGGAGGAGAGGGGACGAGGGAATGTCTCCTGGTGTCAGTGTGGTCGACCAGTTAGGTGTTAGAAATGTGACAGGTGGACCGTGTATTGTGACTGGTGTGAGGCAAAATTTTCTGCATACCGATATGTCAATCTCGTGACTTTGTGCAAAAGGGGATTGTGAAAGACCACCAGCAAGAACTTTTGCCCGTTAGACATGGTTGTGAAAGATAGAGACTGTTTTCATCTGTTTAGGAATTCCAGTCTTTTGGATTGACAGCCTTAGTGTAGTTAGTTAATTAGCAGTTATGTTTTGCTGTTGTTATATATTATGATTGCAGGTAGATGGTGTCATGTGATGACATGTCTTTCTTTTAGAGTGCAAGAACACCAGGCAGACCAGGTGAAAGGGGTGGTTCTGTTGTTCATGTGGTGTTGTCATTACCATCATGTCCAGTAAGAGAGTAACTTCCAGAGTGAATTCATGAGGTGGGATATTATTGAAATAACAATGTTTTGTTGGCCCGGTATATTTTCCTTTATGTTTATATTCAGGTTACAGGTGACACATGATGAAATGTTCTTTTTAGTGTAGAGATACAGGTTGATAGAAAAACAAGTCATTTAGGTACCACAGTAGCTGCAGGAAGCTTATATTTGAAGAGACAAATGGTATTATTTTTAAATACATTTTGTGTTGAATTTCCAGAGTTAAGGGAAGTAGTAACCAATATAAAGGTTACTTGTTTAATGTTTATGTAGCTTTTATGTTTAATTATTTTTATGTAAGAAGTGAGGGTTGTATTCATTTTGTTATGATTGGTGCTCTTATAGCAGAAGAGCTATTTTTCCTCACTGATATTATTTTAGTCATTAGTACCAACAACTGAGTTAGTATGGTTTAGACTTTTGTGTTGAGATTATTGGTATTTGGAACTGACTGATGCTTGGTGATGTAATCTACACTGTTTCACATTGTAAGTGATGTATGAATAGAAAAAGACTATTTTGTTAAGTGGTACTCTTCAGGGATATAACCAGCAGTTTAGGTTTTGGGGGCAAGGTCTCCAAAGGTGACAAAAGTTTTTTTTGTTGTTGATGGTTGTGCTCTATGACCAGGGAATTGTTAGGGCATAGAAGTCTGATGTCATTTTGATGGCTGGTTACGTATAACTGCCATTGGTGTCTTGACTGATTGATGATTATGTTTTTGGATGTGGTAACATGTGACATAGATTTGTTATGCCTATGTCATTTTGATGGCGGTTTGTGTGTAAATTTAAATGAATCCTTGTTTCATTGATGATTATTTTTGGATGAGGTCACAGGTGGCTTTATTTTTTTTGGGCGTTGGTAATTTTGATGATGGTTTATGTGTAGATGTTAACTTGTAAAGAGATAGTTGGGGTAAGGGGATACGATAGTCCATTCCTTTTGACGGGACGTCAAAAAAGTAGGGGGTTGGATAATGTGATAGCGCCAAACCGATGCACCTTGGTGTCTACAATAAACCGATGCACCTTAGTTTGGTCTATCAAAGCCGTTTTTGTCCTGGCCACCACCGGAACTCGGCTTAACAAAGGAATCGGAAGTCAGTTTTGTTTTAGCAGTCCTTTGTGCTGATGAGAGATGCGGGCAGCATGGCCTTCAGTTCAGTGCTGTTCTGGTGTGGGAACAATTCCCTGAGTTGATCTGTGTCAACTAATGTTGTGACAAAACTGTAAGTTTTAACTGATTAAGTTTAAAATGTTTAATTTAATAAATATTTGTTAAATCGCAGCACACGCCATGTTACAGGCTTGAAAAGCGTTTGCGTGGGAAAACCGATGTGTGTGAACAAAGCTGTTAGGCAGAGTGGTAGGAACAAAGAAATATAAATAGATAATGTAGATGAGTATTACTAAAGTGAGCTGTTCTACAGATCAATGTAACGTCCCCTGAGGTTTATGGAATATAACATTTAATTCATAGAGATGTCAGCAATCAGACAATGGTGATGTGAAATATGTAGAATAGGTCATTGATGGTGGTTAAGTATCATAGAGACTGATGTCATGTCATGCCAGCCATGCTGGCACAAGATTATTTTGTTGGGAATTATTTTACATGGTTATCCTATGGCATTAATGTGTTACTGGCTAAATAGATATGTGGGAGATTCACCAAAATATACAATGTGTGGGGTCATAAATTAGTTTATAGTAAAGACTGAAATAATGCCACATGGTGCCATGCAGGCCATGTTGGCATGGAAGGGAGTAAGTGCTTGTGAGGTTGCTAGAAATGAAGGTTACTTAACAACAGAGTGGTGAGAATCATATGTGTATGTGTATACAGCAGCAAGATATGTTTACAGGATTATTCTGTGATTATGGTGAGCATCACATTGGATGTTTGGTCAAGTGTTGGGTATGAACACTCCAAAGCAACAATGAGTAGGGGAAAATAACCATAATATATGTGTAATATTTATGACATGTGTAAAGCAGGGAAGGGTACTTACATGTTATATGTGGCAATGATGGGTTAATGGTTAAGCTAAGCAGTTAGAACATGTAGGTAATAAATAGAAGTGTAGGACATAATGTGTTGAATTGTAGGGATGCCATGCAGATTGATAGCCACTAGGCGTAGGAAATAATGCATCTTAATACGCGGGGTGCGTATCAGCAATCATTGTGTAATCGTAACTGCGGATGAAGTGTGGCTTTACTGAGGGAGAACAGGCAGGTGCATCTGGAACTGATATTGGTAAAGGGGTTTCTCATTTAGCATTGAAGTCTGGTGTCACATCTGTTACCAGAATGCAGTAGTGTTTGTGCTAGTGTATCAAACTGGGAGTTTTATGTGTAGTAAAACAGGGTGATTGTTTTACCAGGGGAAGAATGTGATTTAGTGCTGCGTACCACCCTTCGCAGAGATATTAATATGTAGTTGTCATGTGACATGAAGCGTAAGATAGCAAAGTTTATAACCGGGGTATCATAGGAAGAATGATGGGGAACAGAGCGCACAACTGTACATTTGCTGTCCACTCACAAATAATATTACACTGATTGTGTTGGGCCTTGAATAACACTTATTGGTCATTAGTGTGTAATAGTGACATAATATATATAGTACACTGTTTATTATATTAGAACTAATGTTCTGTATCCTGCCATGGACATTGTTGTTCTTGGATCCTGCCTCATATGAATGAGGCACTGTGGCCACTATTTGGTGTACTTTCACTTAGTAATATTGTGTGTTTATTTTATGAGCTATCTTAGGGGCATCAGAGAGTCCCTAAATGAGTTCCTGTGTAATAAATGTTTATCTTTATCTTTAACTTTCTGTGAATGTTGTGATTCTTCTATGTGTAAGGTTACATTGTCACATTCTACAGATATGGTGTTTCCACATTGTATGTATGTCTGTTGCTTTTCATAGTTAGACATGTTTTGCTTGCTGGTTGTTAGTTTGTAATGCTAATCAGATGCTGTAACTTGCACAGTATCATATTAGTGCTGGTACTCTTCATGCAAACTGGGACATTGTTGAGGTAGTTGTCCAGTGAAGTCCCTATGTTGAGGTAACTTAGGGTCTGATGGTGGCAGAGTTCATAATGTTGTGTATTGTTGCATAGGAGTAAAGTGTACTATCAGATGTGGAGCACAGGAGTTCAACCTGTCAATATATGTTTTATATTAGGGAAAAGAGTACGGTGTGTTAGCAAAACAGTTGCCGGTGTGCGTAACAGTGGATAGGGAATTGTTGAGCATTAGGCTGAGAATATAGTAGGTAGTGTTTAGTTGTGACAATATCTTGGGTTGAACATTGATAGTGTTCCATGAACTTGTGGTTTATAGGGAATATTGTGTTGTCTGGTGTTACCGGTGACTTGGTACAAATTAATGTATAAAATATTCTAGAAGGTGTAGACAGGGAACTGATTATGGGTTCCTTGGCAAATGTAGCCACTTTGGTAGGTAGGAATGACAGCCTAATTTACCAGAACAAAGATGTCATTCTTATGCCTGTTAACTGAATCAATGCTGATATGTTGTTTGTGTGCAATGTCTGTTATATGTTAACCAAATGTGTTGAGATGTTGTGGCTGTTTGCAACGGCTGATGTATGTACTCTGTTGTTTGTAGCTATGTGTTTACAGCTGGACAAATGAGATCAATCTTCCACGGCTTGTGTATGTAGGAGCTGTGTGGTGTAGTTACATTGAACTGAAAAGGTGGAGCAGATTGACATTGTTGCATTAGGTGGTCCATTCTAGCAATATCAAGTGTAATCTCATGATAGCAGTGGCACAATTGGAGAAGAAAATAAAGTGGGTGACCTGATGATGCAATACTGATTGTTGTATTTAACAATTAGAGATGTAGTCACCTTGAAGAAGGGGGTAGCAAAGAATGATCATGACATAGACATCAAGGGTTACCTCAGAATAGCAGTAGTACAACTAGAGGGGCAAGGTGGATAATTAGATGGAAGGTACATTTATGACCTATGGGTTAATTCATGTGCTCATTGCTTCATGTGTTTAATATGTCTTCTTTACAATGATAATCATAGATTGTGTTTTCCATTGTTACAGGAGCGGCTGACTAGTTAGTGTCAGCAGGCCTGGGTTCTTGGTGGGATAGTAAATTGTGTCACAACTCTTGTTTATGTCGCGTCTTGGGGTTTATGTTGTGTAACCTATGTTTTTGTAGTGCCTTATTGTCTGTGCAGTGTTGCTTGTGTCAAGTTCTTTATAGTGTCAGTCTAACCAGCCTATTGCTTGGAAGCACCTGTGTTGTGGTACTTGGTGTACCCTGTTGTCTTAAGTGCTGTTGATTGGTTAGGGGTTACCCACTGTGGTGATTTGATATATACAGTTGTCTATTGTATCTGTTATTGACATGCAATGTGCTGTTAGAAGAAATAAATAAAGAGCTTGTTTATTTGTCCTTGATTTGTTTGTTTAGTCTCTTTTAGTTTTTACTTTTTACAGTCACTATTTCTACCACAATCTAACACCTTAATCCAATGTCTGGGTCTCAAATATGACAGTCAGTCCAGAGTTGAGGCCCCTGCCTGAGATCTCGTATATCTTCTTATCTAATTACTATCATCTTTTTTTTGTTGGTTGAGGCGGTGTGAGGTTCTCTCTCTTTTCACTATTTTTCTTCTTTGGCCGTAACGAAGTCAGAACTACTCTTTACCTCTTAGCACCGTAGTGAAGGAAGCATCAGTCTTTATGATTGTCTCCCTTTGTCTTTTACCATCGACTACAACACAATAACTCTAGCAGCTATCTACACATATGTCTAAGACCCCTTTAATACAATTGGGTCTACTATCAAGTCCCTTAAGGTAAGCACTGTTGCTTCCTCGATGTCCAGTCCCTGTCTGACTGTTCCACACGTGTCGCAATCCGACACGGGTGGCAACTCTCCCTGAGTTTCTCGTGGACCCCGCAATCGGCGGGCCCCATCAGTGTCCACGGGGCTGTGGACACACTGACCGGTCCTTCGAGAAGGCTCTGGATTATTCAAGCCTTCGAGTGACTCGGTTCTTTCCCTTTTGCTGGATTACTCTCCCTTCGCCAGTATCCCTTACGTTTATATTTGTACCGTCCCTATGTGAGTCTGTGACAGTGCAGAATGTGGCTTAGATATTAACATCCTAAAAGAGAAAACTATGATAATTAGCAGTGGAAAGGAGAAGTCATCAATGAACATCACAGTAAACATGGAGATACTACATCAAGTAACATGTTTCTCTAATCTTGGACACGTAATAACAGATTATGGCAGAAGTGAAATAGAAATCAAAAAGAGAATAGGAATGGCCAAACATGCTTTCAACGGCATGAGATCAATATTGACATCTGGAGAGATTAACAATGCAATATCCAACAATAGTATATGGCTCAGTAGCCTGGACAATGAACAAGCAATTTGAAAGTCGAATAGAAGTTCTGGAAATGTGGATATACAGAAGAATGTGTCGTATTTCATGGAAACAAAAACAATCATATACAAGGGTTCTAGAAAAACTGGGAATGAAAAGAGAGTTGATGAAAAAAATTTTAAAAAAGAGGCAAGTAAAATATTTCGGCCACGTTAAATGATATTAAACTCTTATAAAAACCATACTGGAGAGTACGGTTGAAAGCAAGTGAGCAAGGGGTAGACAACGATACAAGGGGGAAAATAACATAAAGAGATGGACGAAAATCAGTATGACAGAATGTACAATTAAGGCGAAAGAAAGACAGTGTTGGAGATCCATTGCAACCAACTTTCATTGTGAAGACAGCAACTGATTGATTGATTGATTGATTGATTGATGTGGACCCGATGACTTTTACATTAATGATGAGAGTGGCACCATACAGTCTTGACAGACCAAAGTATGTGAGTTGGAATGTGGCCAAAAATTCCATCACAATGCCTGAGCAGAGCCAGCTAAGAGCATACTACTAATCGTTCTCAACGCTATCTGATTGACAGTTATCCTGATCTTCCCTCTCAGTTTTGAGATTCTTCCATAACCCCTGCCGAACCCCCGCAATCTCATTCTTTCCACATACGGGTTCTCAGTCTGATCCCCCGCCTTCTCCACCTGGTCCCACAGGCGCTCGACCATCTCTCCCTTGTCCATTGGTAACCTATCATCAAGAGGTGCATTCCGTGCCAGCCTGTCAACATGTTCATTCCCTCGCACTCCCGTATGGCCAGGACAAAAAATAATTCATACAATTATCACAGTGTGACCTCTGAAGCGAGGATTGCCATTCCACACGAAACATCCCTTTCTCCCCCTTACAAGCATACTGCTTGAATCCATAATGAATACGTGTGTTGCAGTGGTCTCCTCTAGCCAACGGAATGCCGCTGCTACTGCTTCCACCTCCATTCTCATGATGGAGGTCATAGTTTCATATGCCAGACATTTTTTGTCAAGAATCGTCGATTAACCTTCATAATGAAACCCCAACCACCACGTCTGTTTCTCACCACTGACCCTTCGGTGTAGATCACTCTGTCACCTTGATGTGTGCTACTCTGGATCGTTGCTGCACCTCACACTCCGTGCAGCCCGCTGCCCATTCTCTGCACTCACTACCCAGTGTTACTATGACATTGTCCCCGTCCGTCACCCACTCTTTCACCCACTCTTTTTCACGATTCTCTAGATCACACCTGGCATATAGATATTTCCGCCTGTGCCATCCAGGACCAACCTCGCCTTAGTCTATTACCCTTGACCATATCCATGGCATCATGAAGGGGGTGATCCCTATCTGCAGCAACTCTCAGATACCATTTGGCTTGAAGGACCTGTCCGCCACTGTAGGTAGCGCCTCACGCATATAATTGGTGTCTTCTTTGCGCACCCCAGGATCTCCCGCATGGTCGCATTCTGTATGCGCTCCAACCTTTCAAGCTAGCTCTTAGATACTGTCAACAGATCCAAACCACACTCAATGACAGAAATTATTAACTGCTGAAAGAGCTTGTAAAGCATCCTCTGCTCAGCCCCGATTGCTGCCATCGTCCTCAATGCATTAAGTCCCTTACCAGCCTTCACCACCAAAGCCTCCACATGATACTTTTAAAAGACATACATCTGTCAAAGGTGATTCACAAGTACGTCAGTTTACCCTCTCTACTAAGAGGACATCCATTCAACATAATACCTGGGATGTCTGCCTTGACGATCCGGTTATCCAGGGAGTACCACACAACCAAGGCCTTGTCTGCATTTATAACGGCCCCTGCGTCCCTGCACCACTCTTCCACCCTGTTTACTTCCACCTGTAAGTCTCCAGCGTCCCTGCACCACTCTTCCACCCTGTTTACTTCCACCTGTAAGTCTCCAGCCAAACTTTCCCTGTATCTTCCCTGCATCAGACATAAACTGAAGCGAGAAGCATTGGAATACATTGGAAGGACTGAAAATATCGTGGTATACGAGGCAGAGGCTTACTGAGAGAAATGACTCTGGATGATCTAGGGCTGAATATGATCAATAAAATGGATCCAGACACAATTGGATTAGAACAATGGAGGGATGTGAACCCTTAACCCCTTTGGCAAGGAACATGATGATGATAACGATGGAGACAATTATGATATTACACATTACCTGTTTCTTGTGTTGTATTATGTTGATACTAATACTATCTTGTTCAACCTTTCAGGGTTATATACGCATAACTTATAATTGGAATTCATTCATTCATTCATTCATTCATTCATTCATTCATTCATTCATTCAGTAGCATGTCCCTTGCAGAACCCCGCTCCCATAAAAACACCCCGGAAAACTTCCCGATCATAAGCAAGATGTCCCGCGTCCGATAACACCATCTTCTCTTTGGTCTTCCTCTTCCTCTCTTCCCTGGCATATACCCCTCCATTATTGTTCTCTCCAAACTTTCACATTTCAAGTGACCAAAGTATTTCAATTTTCTTTATTTTATCGTCTTTAATAGCCAACCTTCTTCAATATTCAGATCTTGTCGTATGGATGCATTTGTTCTTGTCTTTATACAAGATATTCTTAGAATCCTTCTATAATATTTATATTCAAAAGCATGTATGCGCTGTTCATCTTGTTTAGTAAGTGCCCAGGTCTCGCAGGCATATGTTGCAATGTGGAAGATGCATGCTCTTAAAATTCTCAAGTTTGTAGTTCTCCCTCCCCTCCTCCACAATTTATTCAGTTGGTTTAGTCTTTGAAGAGCAATAGATATTCGGGTTTAAATGTCTGTCATTGTGTCACCATTGTTGGTAATCTATGACCCGAAGATATTCGAAATATTCCACCACATCCAACTTTCCTCATTGACATACATTTCGTTCTCCATAGTAGTTTTATCGGTATACATTATCTTTGTTTCTGCTATGTTAAGATATAAGTTGTAATTTTCACGCTGTTTTCGTTAATGTTATTATGTTTTCTATACCATTCTGTTATGTGGATCACTGTATACAGATACTGTATCACCAGCATATTGAATCTCAGGTATTTTATGACCACCGATATTTAGGGCATCATGTTCCTCATTGTTTATATCATCTCTGTCAGTCATGATATAACCAAGGAGCAATTCGATGCCCTAAATATCGATGGTCACGAAATACCAGAGATTCGATATGCTGATGCTAATTGGATATATAGTGAAAAACAGATATGTAGCGATATAGGCCTATCGAGAAAAATCCCAGGAGTCTTGACCAGGATGGGCCAGCCCACTCAGAGTGTCGAAACATTCGGCGGGGTCCTCATCTGACGATCAGAAGCCCCCTGTTGTGCTTTGCTCTGCCGTTGAGTTTTAACCACTGTATATCGCTCCGTGGCGAAGGCGTTACGGCCGCAGTTCGTAACCCCGCATATCTGCGTTCGAAACACAGCTGTGGCTGTGGGCGATTTGGCAAGAGACCGCCTTAACGTTGGTTTTTTTTTAAATAAAATGGTATGTGTGCCTGTTGTTCAGGAAGTAATGGGAAACTACTGAATGTAAACTTGTCCAGGAATCACGAAGAGCCAACTAATACTGAGATTGCCTGCTACGTCCTGTAAAGGATATGCAAATAACTACTATTTAGTGTAATGCAATTTACATTTTGTTTTGTAAGAACGAGATACTACTTTTCATTCAGCACAAGTAAACAACATGGCTGTCTCTTCATTATCATTTTCTTGAATGTCAACAATAATCAATACGCCGAATCTGGAACGCATAAATCTGAAACACACGAAGTTAGTGTGTGCGGATCTTCCATGGATATTTTATTATTTATTGCACAAATAGGAACTGGTTATGGTATTCACCTGTAGTGCTTTTGCCTTTGTGAAAGATTAAACAGCATTCAGTTAGCATGGCAACGGCAGCATCCGAAAATTAAAATTAAAATTAATAATGACATGGAGGAATGGCAGAGGGCTGTGGGAGCATTTTTGTTTGATGTATCGTCGTCTGCAAGTATCTGTCGGTCTAGATTCGTGTGCGTTAGTTCCATGTAGTTTTTGTGTACAATACAAGCATCGCCATAGACATCAGAATTAGAATAGTTGACTAGTTGGTACGTGTGGCCTGCTGTGCATGTCCGACTGACTGACATGTCGTTAAGAATTCAATAAGAGAGTAAGAAGAGACGACTAACTAAAGAGTAAAGTACAAGACACTACAAGAGTTGGTACATTGGCTCCTTATCTCGAAGTTGAGTTGTGTTGAGTTGAATTGAGTTGAGTCATGAACCCACATCACAGCAGTCGGGAATTCCCATGCATCATCATACATGCTCCGTCCTCATCTGCAACCGCAAGTGAAGAGCCCTGATAATGGTCCCAGTTGCGGTCTGATTATTTATTGTTATGTGTCAGTGTCTGCATTTGTCAGAAATCTTTAGCTACAAAATGCAACCAAATGTGAATACATCTACATATTGGTAATAACGATATCTTTCTCGGTATGAGTTGGTTTGGGTTTTGTGCTTCACTGTGAGATAACAGGCAGCAGTAAAGCTGAAGAAGAATATAGGTGATGACACTGGTAAACAAATTAATGATAAAAAGGATGAATAGCGCAATGACGATGTTGGTTGTGATGATAAACATGATGATAATAATGGAATGGATGACAAAAATCTAAAGAATGATTTGATGAAGAGGATTTTAATGTGGAAAAGATGATAATGGTGGAAAAGATGAATATTTTAAGAAAATAACAATAACAATAGTGTTGGATTATGGTACAAAATAAGGGGAAACTTAAAACCTAAAAAGAGATGATATAATGATGATAAAAATGATTGACAGTGTATGACAGTGTAAATCATTTGATAATAAAAAGGATGAAAAACATGATGATAATATTTTTGGTTGTGATAAATGAAGTGATCTTAACTAATGTGACTTGGCAAATGATAATAATGGAAAACATGACATTGGTATGGCAAGAAAGATATTCTTCCAGGAGCCATGCCTTCCATTCTGTTCTTTCCCAACCACTGCGTTCTTTATCTTCATCATCATCATCATCATCATCATCATCATCATCATCATCATCATCATCACCATCACCATCATCATCAATGTTATCATGATCATCATAACACCATCACCACCATCATCATCACAATCCCCATCATCATCACAATCACCATCATCATCACAATCATCATCATCATCACAATCACCATCATCACAATCACCATCATCATCACAATCACCATCATCATCACAATCACCATCATCATCACAATCATCATCCATCATCACAATCACCATCATCATCACAATCACCATCATCATCACAATCATCACCATCATGATAATCATCATCATCATCACCACCATCATCAACATCATCACCATCATCATCACAATCACCATCATCATCACCATCATCATATGTCTAGTCAGAAGACTTAGTGTCGTGTCCCTCCTTTAAAGTGTCGTCCCTGGAGTGAGGAGATCCGACACCCACATTATAATATTATTATTTTTTTCCCCCCCTCAATATTCTGGAGAATCCACCAGCTTCCGTCCAACACACTCCATCAGCCTATGGACACCTTTTCCTATCACTCTCACACTGTCGTACTATGCCCCCTTCTCATACTTCCCCAACGCAACATACTCAACAACTCTTGCTTCTAGAAATTAATAAAGATTAATTTATTAAAATAAAAGTGTAACGTGTATGAGACGTGTATGCGAAGAAAATGTGTGACGTGTTCTATAAAGTGTGTAGACTCTGTCTCTCAGACATCAACTCAGTCAGCTGATCATAGCAAAGATAGACCACAGCACGTTACGTCAGAACAAGTACGTCTCACCCGTTGCCGGAACCATCTTGCCTCATAATGCTTTGCCTCTGTTTACCTCTGGTAATCCAATTTCATGAACATCCGAAATAGACACCGGTGGTATTAACAGTTAATCATGGACCGGTTGCACTCTACACAATGTCCGTTCCTAATGTTCCTAAACAAACTGCACAAGTCTTTGTAGTGTGTACGCAGTTAGTTAGTTAGTTAGTTAGTCGACAGATCATCCTCGTTGCACATCGAACCACTCAGTTCATAAGGGCTACTTACTAATGTTAATTGTTACTGTACTGGATTGATCCTCACTCGTGTCTATCCAGCCTCACATATAATGTCATGTGTTCTATTACACGAGATTATATAACTCTAGGTAACTATTAGACCCAATGTCTTCAGCCCGCCACCACTGTCTGATGATGTGTGGTGCATCAGTACGCATCCATCACTTTGGTGAATCAACCTGTTTTTAGCTTTCAGTTACGTTCTGTCTGCACTTTATTGATGGTTGAACAGGTGTTCTTCCGAATGGGTTTTTTAATTCTTTCCCAAAACTTGTAGAGTTTCCTTGGATCTGGTAGGGAACCTAGGATAGAAACAACACATCTGGTGATAGTACTAGTCACTGATCCCTTCGGCTGAGTGTAAGCCTATCACCTTGCTTAATGATCTTTAGCTAACTAGACTTAGTCACAGAGCAGATTAGCTACCCACCTAGAGCCGAATCAGGCTATGACAAAGAAAAAATCAGCAACCAGAATGCGGAACCCCGCCCACCAGGGACACCTACGGGAAGATCCCAATTCTCCCTCATTACTCAATTCTCAACTAGTAAAGCTTATCAACACTTCACTAATCTATTTAGTTTCCACTAACAGTGCTAATCATCACACTATAGTTTAACAAGGCTACTGCCTAAAGTAATTATAACGAATATATTATAATAGGTTATACCTTAAATGGCACTACTGCAGTCCTATCAATCATATCTACATCTGCCATTATAGGCACGTGCAAAATTAAGTCACTAATTAACACACGGTAGATATTATTTCCACTGGCACTGCAGTGCCCTGCACTCTGTCTAGAGCATTATTCAAGTCCACCCTAGTTGATCTCAACTCGAGTTTATATGGCAAACTACCAAAGTTGTCCACGTGACGTTATCCTTTACTCCCCCACACAGGTGGCACAGTGGCAAATCATCCCCTGTCAAGAACTATTTTCCTGGCTTAAATCCTGTCAAAGTTGTCAGTAATTGCCTAGATTCTCAAAACAAGCCAGCTAGTTTCTGTAAACTCCCAACAAAGAGTTTCGATACCAAGCTGCCAATCATCTTGATGTTCCGGAAACCAAGAATTGACAGATGCACTGTTTTCCGTACTAGGTACTTCCGTTTTACATCTGCCCCTGTGATCTCACGGCTTCCATCTGCATTCAAATGTTGACAAACTTGTCACTCTTCTGTTCCGTGGTGACAATCCCAGCAGCCATTTCCGTCTGATGTCCGGCAGTATAGATGACAAACGGAACCATTCCATATCCTTCTCCCTCACCACCAAATGTGTTTATGGGCTGACACGATGTAACCTGTACAACTGTGTTTACTCTGTTAGTACTAATAGATGTCGCTGGTCGATCGTCCGCTTAATCCGAAAATCCTCTGTAATAATCAACCGGATAAACACACGGTTTCATTTTGTGACACTTAGAGTTTGTATATCTCCACAAATCTCAGTTCTTGGTGTTCTGGACCAACTGCAGATTCTTTCATGCCACTGTCTCAATCCTTCCAGCATCATTTTCTTTTTCTGCCTCTCCTCCCACTGATCTTTCTGGTCCTCAATGTGTTTTCCTATGCCTCTCTTCTCATTATATGACCAAAGAATATCGTTCGTCTCTCTCTTTTAGTTGTAGATAATGTTTTAGCCTGTTCTATGTAATTGTTGTTAGTTACTCTGGCTGTTCAAGGTATTTGCATCTTTCGTGTCAGGAACCACGTCTCCGTTGCTTCCAAGTTCTTAATTTGTTAATTCACATTCCATGATTTACTGCCTAACTTGCTTAATGTTTAATATGGCTGCAGTATTTTGGTTTCCGGGGCATGATGCTACTTATTTCTTTGACAACCATACTTTGATGAACTTACTTTGACAACCTTACTGAGTTGACTTTACTTTGACCACCTCACTTTGTTGATCTTACTTTGACAACCTTACAATGGTGACCTTACTTTGACCACCTTACATTGATGAGTTTACTTTGACAACTTTACTTTGATGACCTTACCTTGATGACTCTACTTTGATGACCTATTCACTCTACAGTTAGTCAAATAGATGACCATGAGTAATCTTGTTTTTTTTCAGACCCTTCAAATTATAGTCTCACAAAACTGAACTGAAATACGCAGACATTCATGACATGCTACATGTCATAACATCATAACTCAACATGTAAGCAGAGGATTTCTTTTGTGGCCGTAGCTGAATCTGAACTCAGTGAAAAGTTTGGACAAGTCTTCATTCAGTCGTATTTTTGCAAAAGAATTTATCAAAATGCGTCAGGCTGTTTATTTGCTATGCATCCTTCAGTTGTGCTTCATTTTACCATCACAGTCTGCTGTGAAAGGTAAGTATCTTAACTTTGAGTAAATTGCAGGTTTGTCAAGTTATGTGGAGAGAGTGGGAGAGGGCAAGAGAGAGAGAGAGACAGAGTGAAAGAGATACAGAAAAAGAAATTGAGAGAGAGAGAGAGAGAGAGAGAGAGTTCAACAGAAACAGCAAGAGAGAGAGAAGAGAGGGAGTGTTGGAGAGATAGAGGGGGGGGGGGGTGAGAAAGGCAGAGAAATGGGAGGGGGGGGGAGGGAGTTAGGATGAGAGGAGTGAAAGAGTGATAGAAAGAGGGAGTGAATGAGAAACAGAGAGAGGGAATGAGAGAGACAGAGAGTGGGGAGGGGTGAGATAGAGAGAAATTGTGGAGAGAGAGAGAGAGAGAGAGAGAGAGAGAGAGAGAGAGAGAGAGAGAGAGAGAGAGAGAAAGAGAGGGCGGAAAGTAAAAAAAAGATCTGTATTTGACTTTTGACATAAATGGTGTTTATTCCCCCCCCCCCCCCCCCCCCCCTCTTCCCCTACACAGGTATTAAGTTGAGCTTAACATGTTGATTTATCATTCAGAAGCCTTGGCAAACTACTGAACGTACAATTGCCTAGCAAATCAACCCATAGTTGATTGCAACGTCCTGCCAAGGACATCCAACAGAGGCTAAAATGAAAAAAAATATTTGTTGTCGGTAACTGTCTGGTTTGATCTTCTGATCTTGGAGTGCAGTAGCACAATGGGTAACACATTTGCTTGCCTGTAACACATTTGCTTGCCAGTAACACATTTGCTTGCCAGTAACACATTTGCTTGCCAGTAACACATTTGCTCGGTGCCAGTAACACATTTTCTTGCCTGTAACACATTTGCTTGCCAGTAACGCAATTGCTTGCCTGTAACACATTTGCTTGCCTGTAACACATGTGTTTGCCTATCTGAGGGCTAGTCACATCATCTTCCCCATATGAATGTATCATTGTTGTCCTTATTTACTGTCTAAAGCTCGTCTTCTAGTTTAAGTCCATGTCATGTGGCATTGATCATCATGTCTGTCCACAACCTTCTGTCTCGTGTTTTAGCAACCATTTCTGATACAGATGTTCCTCTATGTCGTGATGTCAAACTGCCTAATATCTTCTCTCTTGGTCTCCCTCTGCTTCTTTTTCACTCCAACGTTCCTGTTGTGATTACACGTTTTATCTGTTAAGGTGCTTTCGTTTTTCATCTATAAAACCACATCTCTGCAGCTTCCGGACAATTCTGTCCTCTCACATCATTTAACATAGTATATGTTGGTTGCATATCCTCACAGTCACCACCAGCATTTTTTGACTGTGATCTCTTGGCAAATTTACATTCAGTAGTTTGCCATTACTTTCTGAACAAACCGGCACCCATACCATTTCATAAAACACCAACAAAAGGCGGTCTGCTGCCAAATCGCACACAGCTGTGTTTCAAACACGGTATGCAGGATTAAGAACTGCGTCTGTAACCCCTTCTCCATGGAGCCGGCGGCGGAGGATATATATTGCATGGCATATTCTACATCTTATGCAATGCTTTTAGTTGGGCTATTCTTGAATACATTTTCCATCTTTTGTTATTTAAGTACCCAAATACTTGAATGCATTGACTTGCTCTAGGGTTCACCACCATATGTTAGAACGTGCTTTATGTAACACACAAGAATTAGTTCTCTGATGTCCAATCCCAGGGACTTATTGCATACCCTGTTCTTTATTTTATAACATGTCAGTGTTTGCATGTCTTATTCTGTTCTTTATTTCAGTGATACATCTTCCACCTGATGCTATCGCCCCCCCCCCCCCCCCCCCCTCCAAAGAAAACAACAACAACAAAAAACCAACACACACACACACTCAGAGAGAGAGAGAGAGAGAGAGTGTGGTGGGGGAGGGGGGGGGAGAGAGAAGAGAGAGTGACGTATGCTGGGATTTGTTTATTTATTGATGTTGTTTTCATGTTTGTTGCAACAGAGGCACAAGCTCCGGCCCCTGCATATCCTGGTGAAGAGCAGCATGAGATAGGAACCCTGGCCGGCGATGTCCAAAACTGGGCCATGTTGATTCAGAACTATATTTTACAGGTTAGTAATGTCGTGTCCGTGAGTGAACAAAGAGCACTTCATGTTTCTATGGTATTCATTCAAAATCAGAATACTAAGAAACAATATTTTTATCAGCTGATTTTAACTTTTAAGTGCAATTACATTGCACTTTTAAGATAATAAGAGCAGGCTAAATTGCATAGACTAAAGGTCCATTTTATACATCTTAGGGCATCCTGGGCATATTTTGCTAGACACATTTTGTTATAGACCAATCAACATTTGGGGGGGGGGGGGGGGTGCCTGAGTGGTCTCGAGGAATGGTGTCCGCCTTGAGTGCTGGAGGTCCCTGGTTCAAGCCCCTGTGAGGGCCGGGATTTTTACATGTGGACTTCTATTAACAAAATGTCCCCTGGTCTCTGGGTAGTGAAATCGGACGCCCGTGTGCATTTTGCGCATGTAAAAAATCCCTTGGCAGTTGGAAATCGAAAAAGAGTAGCTTAACGGCGCTGTCCAGGCAAAATTTTGAGTTAAAAATCTACCCAAAGTATTTCAGGATCCTCGCCGGTGCTACGGAGTTTGTGCACTGAGCTGAGATTCTCTGGACTCAGGCTTGAGTTAGGAGCATTTATGGGTTACACCTGTGTGCCGTGATGTTGATCCATCGACTAAACTAAACTAAATCAATCAGCATTTGGGTGGATCATAGCTAAAGTTATGGCATGAAAGTGGGTAATATACTTTTACTGGACAAGAAAAAGTGTTATTCAGGCCTTAGTCAGATATGATAGAGTTATCGTACAGCAGTAGGCGGTACTGCCTGCTTTCTGTTAATGCTGAATGTTGTGCAGCGCTTACCAAATCAGACACCCCATATAGTTCCAATGGCTTCGAGCCGAGAAGTGTAATTGGCAGGATACCAACCTTGGTGTTATCTTTCCTCTGGAGTAAACTAGGCAGGCTGAGAGAGGGACCATGCTGCATGGGCAACACATGGTCTGTACAAATCAGCCCAGGCCTTGCACTATCGAGAGGTATAACATTCGCTACAACCATGGATTGTGGTTGTTATGTCTTGTTAGAAGCACAATGTAACAAACTACCATCTATCAAAATGGTATGGTACTAGACAGCCAGAGACAAGAAGAAAAAATAAAGGAACATATGTACACGGCTTGAAGCTTAGTGAACATGTAGACCCACATTTTTAGAGACCAAACAGCCCAATTTGAACAACATTTTAGACTGGGCTGATCTGGGAGTCCAGTTTGGACATTTTAGACTGGGCTGATCTGGAAGCCCAGTTTGGACAACATTTTAGACTGTGCTGATATGGGAGCCCAGTTTCGACATTTTAGACTGGGCTGATCTGGAAGCCCAGTTTGGACCACAATCACCTTCAAATTAATATCCTGTGAGAGTAAAACTGTGGGAAGCCACTATTTGTGGCTGACTGAGTCACAGGATTATTAATCTGAGCCAGGGATGGGCCCTATCATAACTTCTCTTTGAGGTTGAACAGGGTAGGGGTAATAGTATAATAAGATTTGTCTGTGTACATTATTTTTCTTCAAGTTCAGAAAATATTGTGATCTTCTCTGTAATTTTTAATCCCTTAGCACAACAAGAGAGGAGAACTGTTATCTTGATTAACCCTTCTAATCTCTTAGCACAACATGAGAGTAGAACTGTTATCTTGATTAACCCTTCTAATCTCTTAGCATAACAAGAGAGGAGAACTGTTATCTTGATTAACCCTTCTAATCCTTTAGCACAACATGAGAGGAGAACTGTTATCTTGAGTAACCCTTCTAATCTCTTAGCATAACATGAGAGTAGAAATGTTATCTCGATTAACCCTTCTAATCCTTTAGCACAACATGAGAGGAGAACTGTTATCTTGATTAAGCCTTCTAATCTCTTAGCACTAACATGAGAGGAGAACTGTTATCTTGATTAACCCTTCTAATCTCTTTAGCACAACATGAGAGTAGAACTGTTATCTTGATTAACCCTTCTAATCTCTTAGCATAACATGAGAGTAGAACTGTTATCTTGATTAACCCTTCTAATCTCTTAGCACTAACAATGAGAGGAGAACTGTTATCTTGATTAATCCTTCTAATCCTTTAGCACAACAATGAGAGGAGAACTGTTATCTTGATTAACCCTTCTAATCTCTTAGCACAACAAGAGAGTAGAACTGTTATCTTGATTAACCCTTCTAATCTCTTAGTACAACATGAGAGTAGAACTGTTATCTTGATTAACCCTTCTAATCTCTTAGCACAACATGAGAGGAGAACTGTTATCTTGCTTAACCCTTCTAATCCCTTAGCATCCACTTGAGAATAGAACTGTGTCATCTTGATTTTAATGTTTTGCATATCCTTTACAGGACATCACTGTCAACATCAGCATCTTTCAGCTGATTGTTGATTTCTTGGCAAGATTACGCTCAGTAGTTTGCCATTGCTTTCTGAGCGGCCGGCTCACATACCCCGTAAGTTACTGACACGATTCGAACCACTGCTGATTCTCACCAGTCGTCACATTACTTACGAGAGTATACGAGATTACGGAGAAAAGTTGCTAACCTCTAGGCCAGGAAGCCGGCGTCATCTTGATTAACTCTTTCAATCTCTTAGCACAACTTGAGGGGTGAACTTGTTATCTAGATTAACTTTTCTAATCCCTCAGAACCACTTGAGAGAACTGTGTCATCTGCATATCTGAGTTCTGGAATTGCATTAATACCAATGTAGAATAGAACAACATGTCAGTTGTCTATTCATTTATGACAGAATATTTTGTGGTATTATGTGCACATTCTAGTATTTAAAGTTGTCTCTTCTACAACAACCTGCAGAAGTAGCTTGCCTAGCAATTGTAGAACCGTGACCTTCTTCCTCTATATTCCGATCCTAGCTAGCCAATGATGGTATCAAGAGAGACTACACCCAGGGCTACTTAGACAGTGCCAAGTACATCTCTGATAAGAAAAATGGCAGTGAGCTGATTACTCAGGTCCAAGAGCAGCTTGAGGATTACTTTCGGAAAAAGAAGAATGCAGCGCAGGTAAGGGAAAGCTGTGATTACTCTGGTCCAAAGCCAGCTTGAGGATTACTTTCGGAAAAAGAAGAATGCAGCGCAGGTAAGGGAAAGCTGTGATTACTCTGGTCCAAAGCCAGCTTGAGGATTACTTTCGGAAAAAGAAGAATGCAGCGCAGGTAAGGGGAAGCTGTGATTACTCTGGTCCAAAGCCAGCTTGGGGATTACTTTTGGAACAAGAAGAATGCAGCGCAGGTAAGGGAAAGCTGTGATTACTCTGGTCCAAAGCCAGCTTGGGGATTACTTTTGGAACAAGAAGGATGCAGCGCAGGTAAGGGAAAGCTGTGATTACTCTGGTCCAAAGCCAGCTTGGGGATTACTGTCAGAACAAGAAAAATGCAGCGCAGGTAAGGGGAAGCTGTGATTACCCTAGTCCAAAAGCAGCTTGGGGATTACTTTTGGAACAAGAAGAATGCAGCGCAGGTAAGGGAAAGCTGTGATTACTTTGGTCCAAAGGCAGCTTTTGGATTACTGTCAGAACAAGAAGAATGCAGTACAGGTAAGGGAAAACTGGGGGTTGGTCTGTAGGAAAACATCAGGTGACCTATTGGTTAAAAGCTAGTTGCATGTCCTTTACAGGATGTTGCAATCAACCCCAGCATTTTCTAACTGTGATGAACTAAAAAGTTTTTATGAACAGTGACTAACGCTCATACCATTGAAATCAATGCAAGGTGACCTGCGTCCAAATCGCCCACAGCTGATTTCATACACTTGGCTCGGTACGTTGGGGAATGATGAAACTGCTTCTAACTATCTCCAAAGCCACCACAATGGTTGACTTATAGGCAGGTCCTTTAACAGATTTCTCTGAATTATTTGAAACTTTCCATTTAACTGTGTTTTACAGAGCTGACAAATGAAATCCAATGCAAGATCATTAAGTCTTTGCATTGGTTACACAAGGATGTGTAATTAAATTAGTTAATTATGTGTCAAACAGCAGTAAAAGGGATATAGAACAAACAAAAAACAAGCAAACAAAATCAATGGGGCGGACAGAAACTAACAAAACATACCCTCTACCAAAAGTCACCCATCTGACCCCCAAAGACAAGCAGAAAAGTGGAAAAATTCTCACCAAGGTTTTTGGCCATTTCTTTTTTATGTATACAAGCTTTTGATTCATTCCAGCGACTTGCAAAGAAGGTGGGCGAAGTCTATGATGAATTCTACAAAAATAATATGAGTTCTGCAGCTGACACTTTGAATGACCTTCCACCTGACGCTTATTATGATTCAGATATCCCAGATAAGCTCCCAAAGGATATGTCATTCAGTCCGTAAGTGTGAGCTTAATTTGTTTGTTGGAAGTTATAGTAAAGCTTTATTAATTTGTACTTATATTTGTATGCAGTGTCAGGTCTTAGCCAGATATGACTGAGCTACCGTATGATAGTAGATGGTACTACCTGCTTTCTGTTAGCGCCGAATGTTGGGCAGCGCTTATCAAACCCAACACTCCACATTGTGCCAATGGCTTTGGGCAGAGGAGCGCAATTGGGAAAGTACATGCCTTATCCAGGTGTGAGGAAATCCAACCTAAAGACTAAATGTCGTGGCAGGCAGACCAGGCCCTAAGCCTTGGTTGGCAACTGGTTTAGGATCAAAGCTCCGACATGCGGACAATTAAAGCATTGCTTTGCTGATCCGGCAGCTTCTGCTGCAGATTGTCTTGTTCCAGATGTGTTTGTGTTATCTTTCCTCTGGAGTAAACTAGGCAGGCCAAGAGAGGGATCATGCTGCATGGGCAACACATGGTCTCTACAATTCAGCCTAGGCTTTGTGCTATGGAGAGGTATAACTTCATTTCTGGTCTACTACTGCTATTAGTTTTGGTTATTATGCCTTTTTTGAAGCACATTGTAACAAACTATCATCTGTCCAAGACCGCCATGTACCAGCATATTTATGTATAGTGTGGCTAGAGGTTAGTGAATGTAGTTTCACAATTCCTCTACATACAGAGTTGAGGGTTTGAAATCAGCCACTTTGGCAGTTTGGGAGAAGATCGCTTTATGGTATGAGACTCATCCTTTCAGAAAACAGTGACAAACTGTTGAATGTAAAGTTGCTTAGTTAATCACAAAATAAGTTAATTGCATATCCTTTCCTTGGCACCACAGTCAATCTCATCATTTTTTGGCTGTTTGTTATTTCTTGGCAAATTTACATTCAGCAGTTTGACATTTTGTTAATCACACAGTCATTAAATGATGGGATTGATTGCAATGTCATGTAAACAAGGACATGCAGCAGTCATAAATAGTGTGGCTGGAGTGGCTAAGAGGTATGGCATCTACCTCTGACTTGACCAGTGCTGGACTTGAATCTTGTTGAGGACGCTTGGTTCACTAAAATAGGATGTCCTGTATACATTTTGCCTGCAGGACATTGACCATATCACCCTTGGAGTGTCTTTTGATCTATGCAAATATGGGATTAGCACCATATACCCAATAAGCCTTAAGGCAGGCACACAGGACCTTTGCTTACTGACTGTGCATGCTGCACGTGTTACATATCACTTGGCAGTTGGACATTTGTAGAGACTAGGCTGTAATGTCTCTGCCTTGGCAAACATTTCAAAATCAGATACTCCACCCACAGCAGAATATATTTAGTATGTGAGTATTACTATAGTAACTGAAAATTTAGTTCGGGGTAATGGGATGGGAAATTTCCACATTATTTTCCCCAAGAAAATTCCTGTAACCTGAAGTAACTCCACTGTTTGCGGTAATGGCGATAATGAAGGTATAGAAAGAACCTGTGGGGTCAGCATGGCCAAATGGATAAGAGCATTTGCTCTTTGCTTTTTAACTTCCAGTGTGCTGATGCAGAGGTAGCGGTTTCAACCCCTACACTGGTCCGTTGGACTAAAATGTTGACTTCTCACCCTTGAGTTGGGGACGTAAATTACAAATACGTCAGAAGTCGGGGTGGATTTTCCTGATGAAAGGCGTGAAAAATCAGGAGCCATGGTGATGTAGTGGCTAGCATGCTTGCTTGCTGACCCATTGGTCATGTGTTCAAGCCCCCACCAAGGCGGGGATCTTTAAAAGAAATTGATCTTAGCTTCCAGGACCAAGCTTAAAATGGGTACTGGGAAATGGCCAGGGAGGTCAAGCAGGCTGGATTGATACTAAGCACATCAGCCACTGAATGCCAGTTAGTCTATTCAAAATATGGCTCTAGCACCATATGTCCAATGCGCCTTAATATGTGTGCAAGGGTTCCCTACTTTACTACTTACTGACTGATTCTATTGGTTGTTGTAGCTACTTTCGTCAGCAAGTGAGCGCTCTCAATTCCACAATTAAAATTGCCGATGAGGTTCCCAGAAACGAGAAACAAGTTATTGATGCTGTTCTGTTGACAAGCAAGCTTGACGAGACCTTTCTGGAGAATGCTAAGAAAGACCCACTTCTAAGGTATGCAGAACAAATATGTGTTTGTTCATTTTGGAGAACTTTAAAAAAAGGTACTTGATTACTAAACAATAATTTACAACAGGGCAGATATGTATTGCTTGACCCCATTCTCCTAGTGCTTGCCATCATGCCACAAGTACAGAACATCATATTTGTTTATGTTCATCCCAAATACTAATCTGTGGCAATATCAGGGAGATAATTTGGGTTGTGTTTATAGATTTGTCATTTGTAGAACATAATTGTGGAGTAATTTCCCTTGAATATGTTAAGAAAACAAACCGCCATTAACCCTTTTAGGAAGGAACAACATTGGGCCAAATTTTGCTTTCCCTCTGAAGAAGACGGAGTAATCTTTTTGAAGTACAGAAATGACTGAAGTGACAATTTTGAAAATTCAAAAAGAAATATTAGAACCCTATATATGTATATAAAAGTATATATATTCTTAAAGAGGATATAGTAAAGTTTATTTCTGTGAATGATTGAAGTTGTTTTGTTCATGTTTATGCAAATTTGGTGACCTCATTTGTATTTTGTGAAAAATAAAATATTTCATACCACTGTGTATGGATTGGTACTAAATATTTTTTTAAAAATGGTACTCACCTAAAATTTCCTCATTGAATACCTACACCACTTTAGAATAATTTTAAACACTTATGGTAATAAAAACAACAACTATGAAGTCCCTTTTGACATTTGTAATAGGTGGGCTATCATCTAGTGACATGTGTTTTGTCCGGACATCTCCATGAATGGATATAGATGAACACGATCCTCTTCATCCCCAATACACTTAAAACCACGGGGACACGAGGTTGAAATCCTCATGGGCACTTTCTGTATCACTACAGTCCTGAACTGTCAAAATCGCTACTATCATAGCTAGTCAATGCTAGCATGTCTTCAGGTTCAAAGCTGGCCATTACTAAACATCGAAAATTAACGAAAAACTGGGTTACTACATTGTCACTGTTATAGTGCGAATATGAAGAACGTTATATCCACAAAGTCTAACACTTAGCAGGAATTCCTTCTGTTTACATAGTAAACAGGCAGGAAATCGTGCAATATTTTATTCATGGTGTCCGTGTTTAAATTAACTAAGAGAAAACATTGTTTTGAATTTATATTAAATTAGATTGATTGTTACCTATGTGAGGACAAAGCAGTCAACATTTTGTGGTCATATTATGAGAAGCAAGAGTCTGAAGAACATAGTTACATCTGGCATATTTAGGGTGTTAAGAGACAGAGAACAACAAAAGGAAACAATACTGAATGAGGTGGTAGAGCGACACTGAAAACCATCAGTTGTTCTTCATTTGTGAAGAAAAAAAAACAAACATAGGTGTGGAGGAACAAGGTAAAATTCACCACATGACACATGATAATTATATAATGCATAATTCTACTTTATAGTACAGTTGGACATACATGTGTTTCCTTCTTGTAAATCAAGGTGGCAGTATTTTGGCTCCACAATTGGTGTAACACGTCTGTACCCAGGTCGGGAGTGGTCCAATAATTTTGCTGGTTTCTACGACGACTATGACCCTCGGGTCAGGCCCTGGTACATACAAGCCACTAGTGGCCCCAAGGACGTCATCATCATCCTGGACTGCAGGTATCTTTTGTGTCCCTTGGCATGGTCCCGTTTCTTTCCTCTCAGGAAGATCTCATGTTGAATTTGTTTGTTTGATAAGAAAGCTTATCTTCATTTTGTTTCTGAATATCAGTTCATCTTTTAACTGATTTTGAGCCATGGGGTGATTTATCATCTTTAGCAACTTCCTCTATCTACCAAGGGCTTATATACAGTAGTTTTCTGTAATCAAGCCCTCTTTAATGTGATATATAACATAACATGTCTGCTACCATATTAACAACTTTTAAGTCATAACAGTGACACACCCCTACTTCCCATTTTCCGCCATATAACAGTGACACACCCCTACTTCCCATTTTCCGCCTTCCATTTTTGTTAGGTCAAAATCTATGGTTTGTTTGGCATTTAACTGGTTAATTGATACTGAATGCTTAATTTAAGAATCAGCATCACTGCACTTGGATATTCCCACAAATGCTACGATCCCTCTTCAGAAGCCACGAAGAGCTCTTATGCTGATTATTCCAGAAGCAATTTGATTATATGTGACTCTGTCTTTTGCCATGATGGTAGAGTCTAATGTCCATCAGTCCATCTGTTGATATCTTCCTCCCATCGACATCGTTGTCTTCCTCGTTTATGTTATCCTGTCACCTTTCCCTCTAGCAAGGTTTTCAGCAGGTTATTATTTCTTTTTATGGTTTCATAATTTTGTTGTTGTTGAACCTCCTTAAAATAAAATAGACTTGATTTGTTATGATTTGATTTATTACTAATTTGGTTTGTTACTGATTTGATTTGTTACTGATTTAATTTATTACTGATTTCATTTATTACTGATGTGGTTTATTACTGATTTGATTTATTACTAATTTGATTTGTTATGATTTGATTTGGTTTGTTACTGATGTGATTTGTTACTGATGTGATTTGTTATTGATGTGATTTGTTACTGATGTGATTTGTTACTGATGTGATATACCAGAGCAGAAGATAATTAATATCCCAGGCAGGACCAAAACTAGCTCAAGAATATCACGTTATGGACAGACCAGAACAAGTCATTCTACGCCTCAGAACAGGACACAATAGATTACGCAACCACATGTATACAAAATTCAAGATTGGTGAATCAGCCATGTGTGCATGTGGATTGGCGTCGCAGACAGCAGAGCCCATACTCCAAGACTGCCCAAAATATAACATATCTAGGCAAACCTTCTGGCCTAGAGAGATGACAGTGGAAGATAAATTCTATGGACCGCTGTGTGAACTAAACAAAGACAGTTAAATTCATACAAGAGGCAACATTGCAATTATAGACATATTTCAAGTGAATGAAAGAAGGAGAATCCCAGGCAGGTTTACTAGTGAAGAGAGGAAAACAGATGGTGTAAGATACTAATGTGATCACGATAAAAGTATAAGCTTAGACGTGAAGGCAGTTCGACTTTGAGGAAATTTCTGAATCACATGTTTGTCCAAATACTGAAAAAAGAAATAGAGGGATGTCTACTAGTCTGTAGGGACTTTCCTTCAGAAAGAGTAATAGTCTACAGAAGTCTGGACAAATTAGAACTATGTATTCCCTTAGAGAATTTAAATATAGACGCCATAAATAAAATATTGCACGATTTCTTCCCTGAAATATTTCTCTGCATCTCGTCAAGTGCAAACTGCACAGGTATATATCATGTTATGTGGTAAAATGAATGATACTTTGGCTGAAGTATGTTGTACGTTGTCGCTGATATTGCGTGAATGTAGAACATTATATCCACAGGAGTCTAATAGTAGTGTTACTATGTGAACAGACGGACTTCCTGCTAAGTGTGAGACTAAGTGTATCTTCGCCACATGCCCTTCTGACAATAAACATTCACACATGTGTAAATATTACTCTAACTGACCTTGAAAATGTTATACACAAAAAAAAACAAAAAAACATGTTTTATCTCCATCTTTCTCAATGTGTTGGTAAAAATTAAAATATATATATAATGGTTCCTAGAGCAATTCAGTACTCTGTAACTAATATATATTTCCTACAGATTAATTTATCCTAAGGATCCTATTTGGTTCCCATCTCTTTACTTAACTCATATATTTTTTTTCCCGCGTTTCCATCCTGTTTCAGGACATTGCGGTCAACATCAGCATCTTTCAGCTGTATGTTGAATCCTAGTCTTGATTACGCTCATCAGCACGCCACGACTTTCTGAGCGACCGGCTCTATACTCTCATAAGTTACTGGCGCGACTCGAACCGCTTCCAATTCTCATGCGCTCATGTCAACCACAAGAGTATTCAGGATTACGGAGAAAGCTGCTAACCCCTCGGCTAGGGAGCCGGCGAACTCATATATGGCTCATGCAATTCATAATGAAGGGTAAGGTTGAAGGCAAGCGAGGAAGAGGTAGACAATGATACCAGTGGGAAGATAACATCAAGAGATGGAAAAACAGTAGTCTGACAGAATTTACAGTCAGGGCGAGAGACAGACAGTGTTGGAGATCCATTGCAGCCTACCTTCATTGTGCAGACGGCACCTGATTGATTGATTGACAAATTAATTATCTTGTTTGGTGAGTGATTTAAACAGATCACTATGGTCAATTGCAAAGTACAGGACATACCTCTTAGGTTGTGTCTCAGCTCGTCTAGTGCTCAAGGGAATGGCCTCTGGTTGTGTTCTCCCACCTCTTTCACTATGATCCAGTCTCATGAAGCACAATGACCCAGTCTCATGAAGCACAATGACCCAGTCTCATGCAGCACAATGACCCAGTATCATGAAGCACAATGACCCAGTCTCATGAAGCACAATGACCCAGTCTCATGCAGCACAGTGACCCAGTCTCATGAAATACAATGACCCAGTCTCATGAAGTGCAATGACCCAGTCTCATGCAGCACAATTACCCAGTCTCATGAAGCACAGTGACCCAGTATCATGAAACACAATGACCCAGTATCATGAAGCACATTGACCCAGTCTCATGAAGCACAATGACCCAGTCTCATGAAGCACAATGACCCAGTCTCATGCAGCACAATGACCCAGTATCATGCAGCACAATGACCCAGTCTCATGAAACAATGACCCAGTCTCATGAAGCACAATGACCCAGTCTCATGAAGCACAATGACCCAGTCTCATGAAGCACAGTGACCCAGGATTATGAAGCACAGTGACCCAGTATTATGAAGCACAGTGGCCCAGTATCATGAAGCACAATGGCCTACACAGTGAGGAAATTATCTCCCACAGAAGGTGGTTCTCAATCTCATACTCTGGGTGAACCATGGATGAGAGGCTACAGTGTCCACCTCATACTCAGAAGGTACTGGGTTCATTCTCACCTCAGAGGCGTAGAGTCACATGTATCTATTGATATCACACCCCCCCCCCCCCAGATCTTTTGGGCAATGAAATTTCATACCTAGCCTTCTCAGATAAGGGCAAAAAACACGAGGCTCTATGCATAGGTTGTACATGTTAAAAATCCCAAAGCTATTGACCAATCAGCCAATGAGTGATAATTGATCTAAAAATATGAGGCTTAGCACCATATGCCCAATATACCTCATTCCATGATCCTCTAGGATCCTCTAGGATGCTCTACTTACTTTAAAAACAGATATTATTAGGGCAGAATTTTAATTAAATAAACTAAAAGTGAAAACGTGATTCTCCCTCAGCTTGTCGATGGAAGGAGAAAAGTTTTCCATTGCCAAGGCCGTGGCGAGGACGGTGATCCACACGCTGACCAAACAAGACTATGTCAACGTGATTTGTGCCAGGAACAGTCATTGGAACGAGGTTGGGAAGTAAGTCATCAAGCCAGTGATGCTTAATCAATATGAGGATCTTTGTTTTGTTGAATCCTCTATTGTCATCTCATCCTGTGACCCTAGATTTAGGAATTTTTATTTTGTTGAATCTTTCATTGTCATCCTGTGACCCCAGATGTGGGAGTTCTCGTTTTGTTGAATCTTTCATTGTCATCCTGTGACCCCAGAAGTGGGAATTCTTATTTTGTTGAATCTTTCATTGTCATCTCATCCTGTCATCCTGGATATGGGAATTCTTATTTTGTTGAATCTTTCATTGTCATCCTCTGACCTTGAATGTGGAAATTCTCATTTTGTTGAATCTTTCATTGTCATCTCATCCTGTAATCCTGGATGTGGGAAATCTCGATTTGTTGAATCTTTTAATTATTATCTCATCCTGTGACCCCAGATTTGTGAATTCATGTTTAATTGAATCTTTCATTGTTATCTAATCCTGTGACCCTAGATTTAGAAATTCTTATTTTGTTGAATCTTTCATTGTCATCCTGTGACCCCAGATGTGGGAGTTCTCGTTTTGTTGAATCTTTCATTGTCATCCTGTGACCCCAGATGTGGGAGTTCTCGTTTTGTTGAATCTTTCATTGTCATCTCATCCTGTCATTTTGGATGTGAGAATTCTTGTTTTGTTGAATCTTTCATTGTCATCCTGCGACCCCAGATGTGGGAAATCTTGTTTTGTTGAATCTTTCATTGTCATCCTGTGACCCCAGATGTGAGAATTCTTGTTTTGTTGAATCTTTCATAGTCATCTCATCCTCCCTTTGGATGTGAGAATTCTTGTTTTGTTGAATCTTTCATTGTCATCCTGTGACCCCAGATGTGGGAAATCTTGTTTTGTTGAATCTTTCATTGTCATCCTGTGACCCCAGATGTGAGAATTCTTGTTTTGTTGAATCTTTCATTGTCATCCTGTGACCCCAGATGTGGGAAATCTTGTTTTGTTGAATCTTTCATTGTCATCTCATCCTGTCATCTTGGATGTGAGAATTCTTATTTTTTTAAATCTTTCATTGTCATCCTGTGACCCCAGATGTGAGAATTCTTGTTTTGTTGAATCTTTCATTGTCATCCTGTGACCCCAGATGTGAGAATTCTTGTTTTGTTGAATTTTTCATTGTCATCTCATCCTGTCATCCTGGATGTGGGATTTCTTGTTTTGTTGAATCTTTCATTCTCATCTCATCCTATAACACCCAGATTTGGGAATTCTTGTTTAGTTGAATCTTTCATTCTCATCTCATCCTGTGACCCCAGATGTGAGAATTCTCGCTGTGTTGAATCTTTCATTGTCATCTCATCCTGTGACCCCATATGTGAGTCAAGGAAACATCCTTTACTGCTGTCTGTCCTCAACAATGCACACAAGTGCATCTTGTCCATTCTTTAATGTTATTATCAGTCCGAGATTATCTCTGCCTTCCCCTTCTCTGTTTGCCCTGGACTGTTCCCTGAATGATTACCTTTGATGACTGGCAAAAGTGGTTCTTGATGGCCTGCCAATGTGTGTACATTGTCTTGTCTCTAACTTAGGCATTTGTTATTTAGCTTTAATAGTTAACCCTTTACAGGGCAGACACTTGTCCGTTTTTTAGCCCTGAACGGGGAAGATTTTTTAAGGTTTGGTAAAATTTCGGGTCGCGTTAGTAAAAACATCACAAATAAGGTGTTAGTCAACCGATTTTAGTTAAATAAACAACACAAGGAAGGGAAAAGCATGCAGAATATGTTACTCACGTGATTGTTGTTGGTAATCCATATATGAACACAAATATTAACGAAATACAGCATGTTGTTTGTGATTTTCCGTCATCTATACGGCAATTTACAAACACATTTTCAGAATCATAATCACTTTCTTTAAAGTCCGACTCAGACTGCTATTGCAAAGTAACGCTTTGCACTGATATCTAGCTCCGATTAATAGTCAACTTTGTGCCCTTTAATGTCATTTAAATTGAACCTAGCGAAATCTCGGCTATCACTTGAAGAATCGCCGAAATCCATTTTGAAAAACAGCGTAAAAATCCCGAAAACTATCAGTAAAAGTCCATTCAAATTCATACTATCGCATTTACAAATGGCGGCCACGTTGTCAAGCTGTCGGCGAAAACGAAAGTAGCCGTCGGAAGTGTCGGAAAGCCGAGAGATCGCGTTTTTACAATGCATAATAGTATCGGACATAAATGGCCGCTATGCACGTTTAAGCGATCGGCCGTTAATGGCCGCTCTGCCCTGTAAAGGGTTAATTAATAAGCATTAATTGACATTTATAAAACAAGAAAAATAAATTATGTAACTGAAGACACTAGACAACAACGATATTTAAAATGCGGGCTCATTATCACTGTTTTATTTATGGTGCCAGATGGCACTTTTATGATACAGAAGTGCTGAGTTGCTAGCATCAAACAATATTTAGAATGCAGATTCATTATCAGTGTTTTGTTTCTTTTGCCAGGTAGCACTTTTATGATTCCAAGTCAGGTCTTGGTCACATTTGGCTGAGCTACTTTATGCATTAGACTGTACTACCTGCTTTCTGTTCATGGTGAATGTTTGACTGAGCCCCCCAAATCTGACACCCCCACATTGTGCCAACGGCTTCGGGTGGAGGAATGCAATTGGAAAGGTACAAACCTCGTGTGAGGAAATGCAACCTAAAGACCAGATGTCATGGCAGGGTAGACCAAGCCCTAAACTTTTGTCGGCAACTGGTCAAGTAATAAAACTTCAACAGGCGGATAGTTAGTGCATTGCCTTACTGATCCAGCAGCTTCTGCAGCCTGTCTTGTTACAGATGTATTGGTGTTACCTTTCTACTGGAGTAAACTAGGCAGGCCAAGGGAGGGAATCATGTTTGATGGTTTGACAACAATTCAGCCCAGGCTTTGTGCTGTGGAGGGGTTGTTATGCCATTGTTTTGAAGCACAATGTAACAAACTATCGTCTGTCAAGACGACAAGGTGACAATACTTTATGATGCAAGAGTGTTGAGTTGCCAGCATCAAATGATATTTAGAATGCAGGTTCATTATCACTGTTTTGTATCTTTCGCCAGATGGCACTTTTATGATACAACAGTGCTGAGTTGCCAGCATCTAACGATGGTCCCAGCAAGCAACGCCCACCGCAAGGATCTCATTGAGAAGATAGAGAAACTGAAAGCAGGTGGAACCACAGAATTGGAGTAAGTTTTAGCCCTCGTCTCTTTCACAGGTTGTGAACAGCAGTGTCAGCTACACTTTAGAGCAGGCAGAACTGGAGAATTCTGATTGTCAGAAAAAGTCCTGTCTTCCACAAATGTTCTGGTATCATTATATTCTTGACAGCTCTAGGGGGCAGGCCTACTTGGGTCCAAACATCCTTCTCCTGCTGTTTCCTTGCCCTGAAAGTCAGCTATGGTGGCTTGTTTGCACAGTTAATATCATCCACTACAGCACCATTGCAGTTGCATTGTGACCGGATATTGACTGCCGGCCTGGTGGTCTTGGGTTCGATTTACATAGGGGCAGGTTTGAAGTTTTAAAATTGACCTAGGCTTGACCCCAGCCTAAAATGGTCACCAGGAAATATCTTGGGAAGTAAAGGTGGCTGATGTGATAATAATCACATGACTCAGGGAGTGCTGATTGATTTATACAAATATGAGTCCAATACCAGATGCTCAATGTGCCTCATCATCATCATCCAGTGCCTTGCGGGCTGGCGTGGGTGATCATGCCTTTCCACAAATTGCTATCTCTGACGTCATGGATCAATTCATGCCTTTACTCCCTTCCGTGCCATGACACAAGACTGTCAAGAATCTTCTCCATGCTGTCTTCCTCTAATCTCTATTTCCACAAATCTTTCCAGTTTTCACGACATATTCCAGATTTTGTCTTCTCGTAACATGGCCAAAAAACGATGACTGCCTCCTTCCTCTTTGTGACTTAGCTTCCCTCAAAATGTCCAGATTGCTCATTTTGGCTGTACCAATTAATTTTCACCATTTCTCTATAAAACCACATCTCCAAGGCTTCCAGGGATTTTTTTTTCCTGTTTACAAATTGTCCAGGATTCACGGCCGTATGTTAAAATTGGTTCTATGTAACATGCAAGAACTCTCTTTCTAACTTTCAAGGATAGTGACTTACTGCACAAAATGTTCTTCGTTTGATAGAATTCAGTGTTTGCTTGTACCTAGAGGTGTGTACAAGTATCCTATACCGGTGTTTACTTATAACATCAGTGGAAGAGTCAGTGGCCTCAAGCTTGCTTGGTGGTCATGTGTTCAAATCTCTCTTAGGGCTGGGACTGTTTATAATTGACCTGGACACCGAGACTGACCAAGTCTAAACTGAGTGTCAGGAAATGTTTGGGAAACTTGCATTGGTTAGGAGTCAGTTTTTACCTTTCTTCACTGTGACTGGTTATAAGTAAAATTTAGCTCTCTTGGTTTTGATTGGTTGTAAATAAATGTTAGCTTTATTCACTATGATTGGTTATAAGTAAGATTTAGCTCTCTTGGCTTTGATTGGTTGTAAATAAATGTTAGCTTTATTCTCTATGATTGGTTATAAGTAAGGTTTACCTTTCTTCGCTGTGATTGGTTATAAATAAAATTTAGCTTTATTCACTATGATTGGTTATAAGTAAGATTTACCTTTCTTTGCTGTGATTGGTTATAAATAAAATTTAGCTTTATTCACTATGATTGGTTATAAGTAAGATTTAGCTCTCTTGGCTTTGTTTGGTTGTAAATAAATTTTAGCTTTCTTCATTCTGATTGGTTATAAGTAAGATTTAGCTCTCTTGGCTTTGATTGGTTATAAATAAAATTTAGCTTTATTCACTATGATTGGTTATAAGTAAGATTTAGCTCTCTTGGCTTTGATTGGTTATAAATAAAATTTAGCTTTATTCACTATGATTGGTTATAAGTAAGATTTAGCTCTCTTGGCTTTGATTGGTTATAAATAAAATTTAGCTTTATTCACTAATTGGTTATTAGTAAGATTTAGCTCTCTTGGCTTTGATTGGTTATAAATAAAATTTAGCTTTATTCACTATGATTGGTTATAAGTAAGATTTAGCTCTCTTGGCTTTGTTTGGTTGTAAATAAATGTTAGCTTTATTCACTATGATTGGTTATAAGTAAGATTTAGCTCTTTTGGCTTTGATTGGTTATAAATAAAATTTAGCTTTATTCACTATGATTAGTTATAAGTAAGATTTAGCTCGCTTGCCTTTTATTGGTTATAAATAAAATTCAGCTTTCTACCCTTCGATTGGTTATGAGCTAGATGTTGCTTTCATCCTCTTGATTGGTTATGAGTAAGTGTTATCCTTCATCACATTGGCTGGCAATGATTAAGTTTAGCATTTTTCACTTTAATCATAATGTATGCCATTTATTATAGTTTATCACACATTTATACATATTATTACTAAAATGACATCTTTTTACTGTAATTTATTACACATGTATACTTATTATTTACTGTAATGAATGCTGACAGGAGCCAAGTTGGACTCGTATCAGTTAATCATGTGTATGAATTAATCGTTATCAAAAAATCACATGATGAATAATGCAAAAGTTGGAAAGACTCACAAAAAGTGTTAGCCTGTGTTAAGATGCCATGAGAGAAACATCACAGATCGGAAGCTCAAAGCTGGCAATGGCAAAATCACCCTGCTGTCAGATTATGTTTTACTCATGTTTTACACATGATTTACACATGTTTTAAGACAAATTTTAATTAGTGCATTCATGGTGATTATGTGGAGATTGTTTGCGATAAATAATAACCACCTAATTTACAATGATGTGTCATTCTGTGCAGGGTTTGTCATAAGATGTATCAGTATAATGTGTTGTTACATAGTTAGTGCACCCATTAGTCCAATGTGTTGTTACATAGTTAGTGAATCCATTAGTTCAATGTGTTGTTACATAGTGCATCCATTAGTCCAATGTGTTGTTACATAGTGCATCCATTAGTCCAATGTGTTGTTACATAGAGCTTTCATATTCCAATGTGTTGTTACATAGTTAGTGCATTCATTAGTCTAATGTGTTGTTACATAGTGCTTTCATTAGTCCAATGTGTTGTTACATAGTTAGTGCATTCATTAGTCCAATGTGTTGTTACATAGTGCTTTCATTATTCCAATGTGTTGTTACATAGTGCATCCATTAGTTCAATGTGTTACATAGTTAGTGCATCCATTAGTCCAATGTGTTGTTACATAGTTAGTGCACCCATTAGTCCAATGTGTTGTTACATAGTGCATCCATTAGTCCAATGTGTTGTTACATAGTTAGTGCATCCATTAGTCCAATGTGTTGTTACATAGTTAGTGCATCCATTAGTCTAATGTGTTGTTACATAGTGCTTTCATTAGTCCAATGTGTTGTTACATAGTGCTTTCATTAGTCCAATGTGTTGTTATATAGTGTGACACAAAGTGAATGTTGACTAAGTGACAGATAGAGTGGCTATGGTTGTGTCTAGGGTATGTCCTTGTAAAAATGTGATGTTGAACAACAGATTAACCAAGATGCATCACAACCAAACACCAGTCAGTGAACAAGCGTTAATTTGCGCACATAATATTCCTTTAATTCTGAATTAACACAGACACATGTAGCATATAAATCCAGGAACAATAACTCTCTAAGAATATATCTCCATCCCAATGGAACACTTCGAATAACACTGCCTCTCACGGCTACTAAATCTCGTCCCCACACGACAGGTATACTAGCCTCTCCTCTAGGCCCGACTCAAAGTAACCCACTCTGGGTCTCGAATTCCACTCACTATCCCTGGAACCCACAGTGCGGAGTTATCTTCCGAACTCCGTCACAATTCTTCACTTTCTCAGACCACGACCTTCTCCTGGTCCGGTCTAGACTCAACTCCCTCTCAGCTCGGAGTTCAAACATTAACTGATCTCCGTCAATCTTTGTCCCTCTCTTTTCAACAATTCTATCCCCCACATTGCCTCCCACAAAACACACAACCTCACTGCTCCCATTATTCTAGCCAGCTGACTTCTTCTCAGCTCCCCCTTTCAATTACTGTCTTCTCATTTTCGCCCTCTGGGGGACTTACTATCCGCCCTATTTTATCTCGTGAACTGTTTATATTGTACGGCCACTCACCTTAATGCCAATGACCACAGGCATGTGTCACTACCCCACCCTCAAAAGAAAACATCGTTTTCAAATGTTGGGAGACTAAAACTTATTAAATATGTGACCCAGACACATTGCCTGGGTAGCCCTAAGTATGGCTGCACCTTACTCTAGCTACCACACTACATAATACATCAAATGCTCATAGTACACTCCCATATTCCCCACACATCAATACATCCAACTTTCTATCTTGTGTACCAATGCATGAACTAATACATCACATAATAATAATACATCATAGGAAACATCATATATGTGTATCTGCAGGTCTATTAACATCCTCCAAAAAGATACAAGCTATTTGTGTCCCGACCCTGTATCAGGTGGTTCTTTTCTTGCCTCAAACCTCCATCTATTTCTGTCGATGCTGTGTCTACCTTTCATGTACCCATGACTCATGGTATCTCTACAATTACAACATCTGTTTGCTATCCCTAGCCCTGGGTCAGTAATGTCGCGAACACTTTTTTGACCTGACTCAACTTTCCTATCTGCATATTGCACCGTTACACTTGCGTCTCTGTTTAGTCTGAACTTTTTATTCAATCTTGGCCCATATACCTGGCACCTTGCTTTCTGCTGCATACGCCTTATGCCTATGTGCCCTGCACATGCACTATCCTGAGCTGTTCTAGTATATCGGTCTCTGTGTGCTAAAGGTACTGCTCCTTGCCCACGTGCAGTTCCACTATCTGAAAAGCAGCGAGTGAGAACATTGTTCTCCCTCTTGAAGCACCATCTACCCTCCCCTGACTGACTATTTTCTACTCTACTACACCCTTGGAAACATTTGTTCCGAGTAGTATCTTGTCTCTGGGAGCCACTAGCACTATATTTGGGATCCATTCTCATCTGCTCAGCTGTACTATCCTTGTCCTGAGTTCCTGTGTCTACTTCAAGTGCCTCTTCTACCTCAGCTATACTCTCTAATTTAGGTTCTCTTGTGGTAACTACCTCATTACTGCTTACACTATATTTTTGGTCCCAATAAACTACTTCCTCTTCTGTACACTCTTTAACTCCTATAACATTTCCTATGATCAAATCAGCCACTGGTGAGTCCAAAACACACGCTGTCACTCTTCCAGTGATATATGGTGTTTTTACTGTTATTATGGCTAATGGGTAGAACTCTACTGTGCCGTTGAATGTTATGGCATCTAATCTTTTTCCCTGTATAATCCGAGGGATGCTACTAAACTCTTTCTCACCCCGATGGACGTACATCCGGAATCCCTAATTGTTAACGCTGGCCTATCATTAACAAACCCATGATGCATCTTCAGACTTCCTCCTTCATGGACTGCTGATCCTGCTTTACTGTATGACCACATATTAAGACTGGCTGACCGTCTTTTTCAAAAAGAGGTTTGCACCCACTACAATCTTCATTGTTCAGCGTCTCAATTACTTGCGCTGCATTTGAGTGCTCTGTTTCTCTCATCCTACATTGATGACTGAGATGCCCCTTCTTTCCACATTTGAAACAGATGATCTCCTTCCTTGCGTAACTTGTTGGCTCACTGGATGATTGTGCATCACACTGCTGCTGCCTTGTGTCTCCAGCTCCCACAATTCCAACATCCGGCATAATTTGGACGTCTCTGGAAATTCCCTCTTCTATATGGGTACCGTCCTACTCTACCAACATTGTTTCCTCGGAAACCTATTATCTTGAAGTTCTTGCTGCTCACCTTTATGTACTGAATCCACACTTTTCGCCCTTGGTCTGATGACTGGATTCTGGTCCTGTTTAGTGTACGCTGCACAGACTATTTCCTCACTCACTAGTTTCCCAATAAAACTGTTAGGATGTGCAGTCATGTAGTTTTGCCCTAACTGTGACATTGTGTCTATGTCCTTTGGCTTACGTTCCTCAAAGAAAGCCACTAAATTGGTATTACATGAATGATAATACCTTTGTCTCTAAGCACTAAATCCTACTAATTTATTAAAATCTTTTCCTACCTCTGCCAGCTCCATCCACTTATTAAATGTATTCTTTACTGTGTTAACAAAATCTGTGAAATCTTGATTTGTCTCTGGCCCTAACTGTCTAAACTTTGTTCTATATCCATGCTCAGTTAGTTGGAACTTTGTAAGCAAACAGTTGACGTAAAATAGTGTAGTTGTTTCTTTTTTCTACCGGTAAATTAAACATGGTGTCTAGGGCCTTACCCGTAAGATACTCGCCCAGTCTAATAGCATACTCGCCTTCTGGGATGCCTAACACTTTCACTGATGCTTCGAATCTCGACAAATAAGATTCCAAGTTGTCTCGGTCCGTAAAGTATGGCAGTGTTAATCTCTGTGACGACTGCGAAGGCCTTCTGCTTTCCTCACTTTGACCCTTCGAAGATAGTTCTAGTTTTCTCAATTTCAGTTTGCATCTGACACTTGATCTTCTCTTTCTCAATTTCCATTTTCATTTGTGTCTCTTTCTCTTCCTGTAGACGCTTGTTTTCTATCTCAGCTAACTTTATTTCCTGTAGACGCTTGTCTTCAGCTACCTTTTCTTCCTGCAGACGTTTTGCCTCGCGTTCATTATGCCTCTCCTCTCTTTCAATCTGTTTTTGTTCTTTTGCTTGTGCATACTCCTGTAATTCTTTACCTTTCAGGACTATTCGTTCACCTGCTTCAATATATTCCATTAAAGTAGGCATCTTGTACTTGTGGACACGTTGCTGTCTGTCAGCCAACTATAAATGTAAAGACTGCTACTAGTCCTTTGTGTGCCTTCAATACGTACACTACCACTCCTTGTGCACGTAACTTCGTAGTGCTAAAATATCACTCTGTACTCACCCAGTCACTCTATAAGCACTAGGTAGTGAGGGGGGATATTAACTATACTCCCTCGTATATATATATATCAAATAACTATAGAACAATTCCTGGAAATAGTTTTAAACATACATATAAATACACAAATGAATGATCCACACAAAGTGCCAACTATTAGACGCTAGATGCATAGGCTGGTGAAACGCAGACGGATGATTACATAGAAATAAAAACCACTGACATAAACATGCCCATGAAAGACCATACCGTGCGCATAATATAAACTGACAGATACCATCTAGATAGAAGCTGTATTAACATAAGAATTACAAGAATACCATATATCCAAAGAAATCAAATATTATATGTAACAGTAAAGAGAAAACAGTAAAAAGAACAAATATAAAATGAATAATGTACATAGATCTGACGATAGACACTTGGACACCGTGTATAATGTCGAGACGACCCAATGCTCAACCGCACAAAACAAACTGACTCGTCAGCTGCCTCTCAACAACATACAATGTGTACCTAGACAACTTCACCTTTGCTTTGTCTCCCGCATTTCGAGAAACAATGCAAAAATATCCTACTTATTACGAACACTGGACCACATACAAATAATTGAGTAACGCACAACCACAATACTTAGGACGATGAGAACAACAGAAGCAAACAAGGGTTGCCGACACCAATGCGATGGTAGAATCTTACAAAAGTCCTTAGTTTGTTTTCAATATTCTCCGAAAATCGCCTGGAAATGTCTGTTGGTTCCTGTTTTGGAAAGATTACGACGTTAGATTCCCACAATGAATTAGTGTTCTGATGTGTTGTCACTTTTTTCCGTGGTGATAACGATTTTCGACTGTCGTAAAAATTTAAGATGGTGTTAATTATCCCAACGCCTTGTATCTTCACAGTCCGTAATGTTTTTGTAACCCTCCCTGTGGAGTTGGCGTGTGATTGTATAATGTCTGTTATCGCTCTTGTTTTGCCAGAAATATAGGGTTTTCGTTGCGTTTTGGGGAGCCGAAAATACCTTTAAAATCAATGAATGTTTATCTGCGTAGTCACTGTCGCTTTGAAGTGATGGTATGGTTTCACTGTTGCTGACCAGGTTAAATCAACGAATGGCAGAAAATGATCACGCGCTTTAAATCCGTTTTGCAAGTCTTTTATTTTTGGTGAAGAAATTCGCTCATACTTGCTAAGACGGCACCTGAATGACTGTTGTGGTTTGTTTCCTGATGACCCGATGATGACACACACACACAAAGACGTTATACGTAAATCCTCGTTCCAGTAGAAAAACAACGTGTTTATCTCGTTCTACTCTGGACAATTTTTCAGTAACTTTCCATTGTCCACGGCCTTGAACCCGCCGGTCATCTCTGTTTCTCTTTATCACAATAATCCTTGCAGAAACTTTTACTTTTCTGTGGAGCAACGATTGTCACCTTTGTGTGTTCCCCACACTTTACTCCTATAACTCCCCTCCTCCTGGCGAGTTTTTAAACCATGAATTACCCTCGTAACTCCCCTGGCGTCCCTTTCCGTCTTATTATCTGCACCGAACTCTGAAGACGCCGTACACACACACACTCGCTGTCCACAAGTTCACCTGACCTTCACCTTTGGCGCCTGTCTATTTTTCGTGAACAACCTGTCCTAAACAGCGCCAACTTATTGTCTGCTGTCCTCCAGACAGCTCTCTCAGCAGCGCAAAACCTTGTCTGTGTACTGTGAGTAAACCCCGCTGTCCCCTCTCCCTCTCAGGGTGGGCAATGGTTTTACCTGTGGTGGCTTTTCGTGAACTCTCTGCTAGCCAATTCCCGCACAGGAGAAACCCCAGTGTTTATATCGTGGACACTCTTTCCCCGTCTACTCTCCCCACTCCGAGTCAGAAATGATATTTTTACCTGGTTTCTCGTGGACTCTGTATTAATTCTCCGACACTTTTGAAATGCTTTGTCTACTGACAATGGTGTTTATTCTTGACAGGAGAGCCTTCATCATTGTTGTTGTAATTGGGCATCCGACTAATGTCTCTGATGTTAGTATTCTCTCTAATCGACGAGTTCACAGATAAACGGAATGACAACAATGTCTATATTGTTCTTGATCGGACGAAGCCTCCAGAAATCTTCTCTGACACAAAGTGAATGTTGACTAAGTGACAGATAGAGTGGCTATGGTTGTGTCTAGGGTATGTCCTTGTAAAAATGTGATGTTGAACAACAGATTAACCAAGATGCATCACAACCAAACACCAGTCAGTGAACAAGCGTTAATTTGCTCACATAATATTCCTTTAATTCTGAATTAACACAGACACATGTAGCATATAAATCCAGGAACAATAACTCTCTAAGAATATATCTCCATCCCAATGGAACACTTCGAATAACACTGCCTCTCACGGCTACTAAATCTCATCCCACACGACAGGTATACTAGCCTCCCTCTAGGCCCGACTCAAAGTAACCCACTCTGGGTCTCGAATTCCACTCACTATCCCTGGAACCCACAGTGCAGAGCTATCTTCCGAACTCCGTCACAATTCTTCACTTTCTCAGACCACGACCTTCTCCTGGTCCGGTCTAGACTCAACTCCCTCTCAGCTCGGAGTTCAAACATTAACTGATCTCCGTCAATCTTTGTCCCTCTCTTTTCAACAATTCTATCCCCCACATTGCCTCCCACATAACACACAACCTCACTGCTCCAACTGTCTCCCTCATTTACGCCCTCTGGGGGACTTACTATCCGCCCTATTTTATCTCGTGAACTGTTTATATTGTACGGCCACTCACCTTAATGCCAATGACCACAGGCATGTGTCATAGTGCATCCATTAGTCCAATGTGTTGTTACATAGTGCTTTCATTAGTCTAATGTGTTGTTACATAGTGCTTTCATTAGTCCAATGTGTTGTTACATAATTAGTGCATCCATTAGTCCAATGTGTTGTTACATAGTTAGTGCATCCATTAGTCAAATGTGTTGTTACATAGTTAGTGCATCCATTAGTCCAATGTGTTGTTACATAGTTAGTGCATCCATTAGTCCAATGTGTTGTTACATAGTTAGTGCATCCATTAGTCAAATGTGTTGTTACATAGTTAGTGCATCCATTAGTCCAATGTGTTGTTACATAGTGCATCCATTAGTCAAATGTGTTGTTACATAGTTAGTGCATCCATTAGTCCAATGTGTTGTTACATAGTTAGTGCATCCATTAGTCGAAAGTGTTGTTACATAGTTAGTGCATCCATTAGTCCAATGTGTTGTTACATAGTTAGTGCATCTGCAATCTCACAGATGCTCTTTAACGTGTATATGAGCAAAATTGCAAACCTAGAAGCACCAGTGGTGTGAAGGATACTAACATTTGCAGATGATATTCTTGCATATACGCAGGGGAGAGATAGGGAGAAAATAGCCCAGGAGCTACAGGCAACAGTAGACAAAGTGATTGACTGGTGCACTGAAATGGGTGCTGTCATCCACCTGGAAAAGGCAGCTGTTTTATGGTGCTCTCTGGACAACAGGATTGTGAGAGCTGATGTTCCAAGCCTCACGATAGATGGTGGAAGCGTCAACTAAGAGAACAAACTGAAGTATGTGGGAATCACATTTGACAGGAGCTTGCCCTTCAAGGATCACGTGGAGACGGTTGTGGCACGATCTCAAAAGGGACTCAACGCACTTAAAACTATGGCTGCAATGGACATAGAGCAGAGAATGCTTTTCAGACTATACCAGCACTTGATCCTCTCAGCGCTTGATTATGGACTAGGACTGCTCACTGTCTCAAAGAGTCAACTGGTGAGATTGGAGTGCATACAGAATGAAGCGATGCGGGTCATTCTGGGATTCACCAGAGACACCCCAGTAGTGTGTATGCGGTACATCCATGGTCTGCCTACTGTTGCTGGTAGGCACAAGGTGATGCAGGCGAAGGCATACCTTAGAGTAGCTGCTGACACAGATCACCCGTTGCATGAGGCGCTGGACTCAGTTAAGTGCCAGTGACTGATATGAGGGAAATCATGGATGGCTCAGGCGGAGGATACGATCAGACAGATGTGCCCCTTGGAGAACATTAGTGTCTTAAAGCATAACTCCCAAATGAACTCCAAACGGGAATCAAAGGCTTTAATGAAGCTCGTTAAATAAATCAACTGTAAACCAACTCACCTTGATGAACCGACACGAACTAGCCGACGGCAATTAAAAGGCATTTATTAATGCACTGCAGAATTACACACAAGAGACTGTTCTAGAATATAACCTGCCCTTAAGACAGGGACGGGTGGTTATTTAACTATCTACGAACCAGCTCTCAATTCCACCATTGCGTCAGCGATGTCCTTCGTTCAAATCCGTGTAGTAGGGTTTTTACTAGTCTAAGGATTTCCTTGTCCTGGTCCTCTCACTTAGTGAATCTTCGTGAACATTTCATCCCTGTCCTTTCTCAGCTCAGCTGCCGATCTTCTCAAACATTGTGTCATCCAGATCTTCCTCTTCTGCACTGAGCCCACAGAAACACCGCCGTCTTGTTGTCTCCTCTCGAAGCGTCTCCCCCTTTTCTGACGTCAGAGTGACGATTTTCCCGTTTATCACCAGTCTCCTAGATATCCATAAGCTTTTGAGCTTCAGGATTCTCTACCTATTATTAATGACGTCAACCGCGAGTATCTGCCTTATAGCATATCGGTTATCTGCCTTATGGCAATTAGGCGAGGAGAGGAGTGGGTCAGAGTGCCAGTGGAGCAGTCAGACTTGTGCAGAGTTATAATCACATTGAGCTGAGAGTGCAAGGAGTGGCCGGCAGGGGCCACGGAAGTGGAAATCCAGCAATTAATTCAGGATAATGCTCGCCCGGGTGATGTGATTATCTACACAGATGGTTCGGTGTTGAGAGTAGTAGAAGTGCCTGGGGTTTCTTGGCAAAGGCTAATGGTCGACGTTTGGTGCAGGAGAGCCTGGCATATGATACCACAACATCTAGCTTAAGAATGGAGGTGGAGGCAATCAGTGCAGCTTTCCGCTGGATAGAGAATACGATACACACACACATCGTGATTGTAACTGACTCAGAAAGCATGCTGAGTAGGGTGAGGACTGGCAAGCTTCGTACCGAGTGGCTTGCTTTGCTTCGGAAGTCACGGGTGACAAGCATCGTCTGGATATTTTCTCCGGGGCATGCTGGTGTGTTGGGGAATGAACAGGCAGACAGATTGGCTGGCTCTGCAAAACTTGGTGGTTGCGGCCTTGTGGGAGCACGTGTACACCTCGGAGGAGCAAATGGATCACCATGGTCTGGCAAGAATGCGACAGCGTGGAGTGACGAGGGGATCTGGCCAATGCTCGACACTTAGAGGAAAGGCTAGACGCATATATAATCAGATTACTACTGGTACTATTGGGGTTGGAACTCTTTGCTGGCTTCTGAGGATGGGGACGGAGTGCTTATGGGAATGCCCCGAATGCTGTGATGTCGGTTCCTAAATCAATCATTCAATCATTAGTGCATTCATTAGTCCAATGTGTTTTTTACATAGTGCTTTCATTATCCAGTGTGTTGTTACATAGTGCTTTCATTAGTCCAATGTGTTACATAGTGCTTTCATTAGTCCAATGTGTTGTTACATAGTTAGTGCATCCATTAGTCCAATGTGTTGTTACATAGTCAGTGCTTTCATTATCCAATGTGTTGTTACTGTCAGCAACCGATGTTTCAGGCATCACAGGATTACTTCTCTCGCACCACACAAGGAACTTGCAAGTCGTGTGAGAGGAAATGGATGATACATTTTATTGCCGTTGGCTCTTTACATTTACAAAACAGTCGCTATCAAATCACACACAAAGCCACAGAATTGCCTATCACTAGTTTCCTAACCCTATTGCTAATCTCTATCTACTTGGCTACAGAAAACCCCACCGACACTAAACGGTGCGTTCGCTAAGAAGTCAGTCCCCAGTCTCCTCTCCTACTCGCGTGGCTACACAGGACGCGGAAGGACCTTGTGCGTCCTTCGGCTTTTTGCGTGCTGTTACACTCAGCATGCTTATAGCAGCCGTCTCCTATTGAGTGGCAATCCACTTCTCCGTGGCTATCACGTAGGCGTGATTCTGCCGTGACCAGAGTACTAACTATCTGGTCGACACCTCCATGTCTCATGAGAGAACTAGTTAATAGTCCCCCTTCCTATCACCTACCCTGCCCTCATATCGGGGCACTGTGTTACCTCTGATCTACTTGAGGTTGACCACTCTTCCCGGTGGTCTTCTATCTTGAGGCAGACCTCAGACCTCTATACTTCAGTCTTTGACAGTTACATAGTGCTTTCATTAGTCCAATGTGTTGTTACATAGTGCCATGTTAGAAAATGAACCAAGAACCCCTAGAATATTAAATAAACGAGTGTGGTCAGCTTGGAAGTCCTAGTTCCCCAGTAAAATGACATTGAGACTCTTGTCATGTTGGAGGCTCACAGTGGAAATTTGACTTGAGGATGCCTAACATGAACAATATGACTTATCGGAAAATACCGCACAGAAACCTGTAGTCAACTCATCAGAATGATGTCCTAGAGACCCATGACAAATGCCTGTGACTGTAATTTATTACACGTGTACACTTATTGTTTTCTGTAATGAGTGGCCTTGACTGTAAGTTAATGTTTCTTCATACTTACTATTTTTGTCTATGCCTTTTACTGTAATGAATAATGTGCTTGGTTGCCCAGGAGAGGTTTCGAAACAGCTTTCAAGCTGTTGGACAGTATGCCCAGGACGGGATGCCAGTCTATCATAGTGTTTGCCACAGATGGGAAAGATACAGATGGAGAGGATGTTCGGTGTGGGCCAGGCAAGTCTGCTGTTGTCTCTCTGTCTCTGTCTCTGTCTGTCTGTCTGTCTGTCTGTCTGTCTGTCTGTCTGTCTGTCTGTCTGTCTGTCTGTCTGTCTGTCTGTCTGTCTGTCTGTCTGTCTGTCTGTCTGTCTGTCTGTCTGTCTGTCTGTCTGTCTGTCTGTCTGTCTGTCTGTCTGTCTGTCTGTCTGTCTGTCTGTCTGTCTGTCTGTCTGTCTGTCTGTCTGTCTGTCTGTCTGTCTGTCTGTCTGTCTGTCTGTCTGTCTGTCTCTTTCGCACTAACTCTAGTTTTCTCTCTCTATATATATATATATATATCTCTCTCTCTAAAATAAAGTTTGTTCGTTCGTTCTATCACTTTTTCACTCTCTCTCTCTCTCTCTCTCTCTCTCTCTCTCTCTCTCTCTCTCTCTCTCTCTCTCTCTCTCTCTCTCTCTCTCTCTTTCTGTACTCTGTGTTTCAATTCTTTCCTTCTTCCTCACTTTCTCTGTTTTCCTTCTTTCATTTTTTTACCTCTTTCTGGTGCTTACTTTTTTTCTGTAACTGTTTGTTCCTTTCTGTTTTTACCCCCTCCTATTTCAGTCTATCTTTGTTTTCCCTTCTTTATTTGTCTGCTCAACTGTGTGTCTTTTCATTTGTCTGTATGTTAAACAATTTAAAAAACTTATTTCTCAAGCTTTCTTTCTTTTTTCCCCCCCCCTTTCTTTTTCTAACACTCTCTGTGATTTTCTGTGTATCTTTCCTTGTGTCTCTTTCTATGTTTTATTTCTTTCCCTTTTATTTGTCTGTTCATAATTCATATGTAATGAACTCAAGAAATTATAATGAACTCAAGAAAGTAAGTCAATTCCAGTGTATGTCAGGCATAATGTGATACATGATGTGATACATAATGTGATACATGATGTGATAAAACATCGTACAGACAACAAAAGGCAGCAGTGAAAAATGTGATGATACAACAGAGTGGTTTGATATAAAACAGGGAGTCAGACAGGGCTGCACTGGTTTCAGAAAGAACAGGGAATCAGACAGTTTTGCTTTTTGTCCCCCTGTCTTTTTTACTTGTGTACTGATAACTTCCGAAGGGATTTTAGAGAAAATTTTGCCAAGATCAATATGATCGTGGTCAGCATGGCTGAATGGATAAGAACATGTGTTCTTAAACATCCGGTGTGCTGATGCCGAGGTAAGGGGTACCGCCCATACACCGGACAGTTGGACTAAAATGTTGACCTAATGTCCTTGACTTGGGGATGTAAATTACAAGTACCTCTGAAGTAGAAGTGGGTTTGCCTCATGGCAAAGGACACTGTTAATAGAGAAAGCTAATCCACACGCAAAATTCAGTCTAGTACTACTAGAAGTAGTGTGTATGGACTACAGTTGAGTTCAAAGCGAGCGAGTGCAAAAAAAAATGGATCAAAACAATGTCTTCCCTTAGTGGATTTAAACACAGAAGCCACAAACAATATATTGCACGATTTATTGCCTGGCATATATTGCTACATCTCAGGTGCATACAGCAGAGTTATATATCATATGGAGTGAATAAATTAATAAAACTTAGGCAGAAACAATTAAAACACTTAGTCACAGGTATTGTTTGAATGTGGGACATCTGTTATCCCTACGGTAATTTTAAATTTAACACAAACTCTTTATGTTTGCATAAAACTGGCTGGAACCATCAGTAATTATGTGCAGCAAAATATGCCAGGCAATAAATCATGCAACAATATGATCCCTTTGTAATCGAGGACTAAATTATGCTGATGACACAATATTTATTTCCAGCAACACAAATGGGAATTGAGAAACTAGTAAAGGGCACTGGGAATAAGATGACAGGAATACAAAAGGAACAAACATCATCATCATCATCAATTGCCATGCCAGCTGGCATGGGCGTTCATGACTTTCCACAGATCTCGGTCTTTGGTCTTCTGGATCAACTGTGCTGAAGATATTCCTCCATGCCACCGTCTCAATCCATCCAGCATAATTTCTCTTGGTCTGCCTCTGCCTCTCTTCCCCTCGATCTTTCCAGTTGTCACAATGTTCTCCAATGCCTCTCTTCTCATCACATGATGAACAACCATGGCTCTACAAAAACTTAAAAGTCGCTTAAAAGTCGACAGGGTCGACTTCATTGCACCGGGTTTTATCCCATATGGCTCGGTCTCTTTCCGCAGCACGGAAAGCGTCGCACAAATCACGAACTCCGTAGCTTTTAGCGACGACCCACAGGGGTCTCCGAAACATTTAACTCGTAAACCGAAGGACGCGGTCCGGAATCGAACCCACAACCTTCGGAGCACGAGTCAAACGGTTTGACCACTTCGCCACAGAGACTCCTACAGAAACTGAATCGGTTAAAATCTGTATGGATTGGAACAGATAGAACAACAAAATAAGGAATACTAAGAGCATGCATATTTTCTATAGCAACTTTTGGATATGAAAACTGGATATTTAGCAAAACTAAAAAGCACATATCTGTATTTGAGTTTAAATGTTAGGGATGAGTATTGAAGGTCAGCATGGGCCAAAGGATAAGGAGTCTTTCTCTGAAACTTCCAGTGTGCTGATGCTGAGGTAGCGGGTTCAACCCTTAGACCGGTTAGCTGGACTAAAATGTTGAGTTCTTGTCCTTTGCTTTTTTTGGGGGGATGGGGTTGCATATCCCTTACAGGACGTTGCAGTCAACATCAGCATTTCTCAGCTGCTGTTGATGTACTAGGCAAGATTACGCCCAGTAGTTTGCCATTGCTTTCTGAGCAACCGGCTCGCATACCCCATATGTTACCAACGCGGCGAGAACCGCTACCGATTCTCGCGCAGGTTATGTTCCTCACGTGGATATATGGGATTACGGAGAAAGACGTTAACCCCTAGGCCAGGGAGACCAGGGACGTACATTACAAGTACCTCTGAAGTCGGAGTGAGTTCGCCTGATGGCGAGGGACACTGGTAACAGGGAAAGCTGATCTACATGCATAAACAGTCCAGTGCATTAGAACTAGTAGCACGTGTATAGATTACACTTGAGCTCAAAGCGAATGAATGAAAAAAAAAACCAAAAGAAAAATACATGGGCAGAAGCTCCTTAGTTGTCTCTCTTGACATGCATGGTAGGTTACAGAGTTACTGTTCTTTGCTTCCTCTTGGAGTCCCTGTAATACACAGTGAGTATTTTTAAAACTGGCAATAATTAATGCGAATGATGAAGACGCAAACAATGGATAGCATAATTTATTGCCTCTCATATTTTTCTGCATTGCATCAGGTTAGTTAGTTGCATATCCTTTACAGGATGTCACAGGCAAGCCCAAAACTTTTTGGCTGTTTGCGATTTCTTGGAAAATTTACATTCAGTAGTTTGCCATTGCTTTCTGAATAACTGTCACTCATACCTGTATGAAACCAGTGCAAGGCTGTCTGTCTTCTTTCAAATTGCCAACTGTTGTGTTTCAAACATGGTATGTGAGATTGCAAATTGCGTCCTTAACACCTTCACCACAGAGCTTGTCAGGTACATACTGCAGAATTCACACAATATAAAGTAAAGCAATAAGATAGATAAATCTAAAAAAGATTAATAGTAAAGCAATAAAATATATAAATCCTTCAAATATTCCCGGCAATAATTTGTGCAGTCTATTGTTTGTGTCTTCATTATTCAAATTCACTTTGGTAAAACATTGTTTCGAATGATTAATTCTTTGGTAGTTACCTAATGGTTTCATTGTAACGTTCTTATGTTACTTTACTAATGTGAGGTTTCTCATAAATGAATTCCTTGTTAATTAAACATTTTGGGTCTTTGGCTTCTAGGCTACTACACTCGTAGTGGGTACGTACCTGGGCCCATATGCAAGTACAATTTCACCTCTGTATATGGTGTGGCTATGGAGAAAAACAAGAAGCTCCTACCAAGCGTGAGTTTACATACAGTTATTGATTGGTGGGTTGATTGGTTGGTTGTTTGGTTGGTTGTTGGTTTGGCTGGTTGTTTGATTGCTTAGTGGTTTGGTTGATTGGTGGTTTGGTTTGTAGTTTGTATCTTAGCCTTTTATTCTTGTATCTTGGCTATTATTCTTGTATCTTAGCCTTTTATTATTGTATCTTAGCCTTTTATTATTGTATCTTAGCCTTTTATTCTTGTATCGTAGCCTTTTATTTTCATGTCTTAGTCTTTTATTCTTGCATCTTAGCTTGGTATTCTTCTATCTTAGCCTGGTATTCTTGAATCTTAGCCTGGTATTCTTGTATCTTAGCCTGGTATTCTTGTATCTTAGCCTGGTATTCTTAAATCTTAGCCTGGTATTCTTGTATCTTAGCCTGGTATTCTTGTATCTTAGCCTTTTATTCTGTATCTTAGTCTTTTATTCTTGTATCTTAGCCTTGTATTCTTTAATCTTAGCCTTTTATTCTTGTATTGTAGCCTTGTATTCTTGTATCTTAGCCTTTTATTCTGTATCTTAGTCTTTTATTCTTGTATCTTAGCCTGGTATTCTTGAATCTTAGCCTGGTATTCTTGTATCTTAGCCTGGTATTCTTGTATCTTAGCCTTTTATTCTGTATCTTAGTCTTTTATTCTTGTATCTTAGCCATTGTATTCTTTAATCTTAGCCTTTTATTCTTGTATCGTAGCCTTGTATTCTTGTATCTTAGCCTTTTATTCCAATATCTACAGGCCAGAATCTTCAGCTACCTTATCGTAGAAGATGCAGAAATATTTCCAGGCACGCTGGCCTGTGACCACTATGGCAGCATGCTGAAGCTGGAGACTGGCGAGAACCTCATCACCCAGATGTCCAACTACTTTGAGTTCCTGTCCACTATCGCAGTCATGGAGAATGCCCTGTGGACCTCACCGTACCTTGATGCCTGGGGCCTGGGCCTGATGATCACACATGCTGTCCCGGTTACCAGCAATAAAACTGGCAAGTGAGTACAAGTGGCCCCTACAAAAAGTAGTTGCATATCCTTTACAGGACATCGCAGTCAACCCCAGTATTTTGGTTGTTTGTGATTTCTTGCCAAGTGTACATTCAGTAGTGTACCATTGCTTTCTGGGTGACCAACAGTCATACCATTTTATGAAAACCAACACAAGGCAGTCTGCTGCCAAATTGCCTGCAACTTTGTTTGAAATGTGGTGTGCAGGATTACGAATTGCATAACCCTTTCGCTACAGAGCCAACAAAAGCTAAAGCAATTAACACCTTTATGGAGGAAACAGAGTTAAACAGAGTGCATAACCTCTGCAGGACATTGCAATCAACCTCAACCCCAAGTTGAGTTTCTAGCCAAATTTATTTTCTGTAGTTCGCCGTGGCTTTCAGAACTAGAATTCAACATTCAAGCCCAACTGACCAGTCTTTTGGAATGAACTCACTACCCTGCCATAAGTGCAGCAGAAGAAGTTTAAACATGTGCGTATTAAACCTCTCGGCCACATTGACTTCTGTGAACAGATAGAACACCGAAAATGAGAGTACTAAGGGCATGCATATTGTTATGGCTATATATGAAGGGGTTAAGAATGCAGATCGCAATCCCGCATACCTCGTTTGAAACAGCTATGGGCCATTTGGAAGCAGACCGCATTGCACTGATTTTCATAAATAGTATGAGTACCGGTCATTCAGAAAGCAATGGAAACTACTAAACCTAAACTTGCCAAGAAATCACAAACAGCCAAATACATGGATGTGCAACTTGGACAGTTAAACAAACTAGACGAAAAGCACCTTTGAATACAAGTGTTAAGGAAAAGTAGTACAAACCTATTGCAGGAGAAGACAACATACGATACATACATACGATCTACCCAACAAGAACTCACAGTTGAAGAAGATTGAATAGTAAGGCAAATAAAATCGAGGGAATTGAAATATGTTGTGCGTATAGAGACATGAACATCTGGTAAAGATAATTGTGGAGGGAGGCATATCTGGGAAGTCAGGAAGAGGAAGACTACAATGTGGATGTATACAGGATGGGATAATATGAAAGGTTGAGTTGGGTTCTGTCTGTGGATAGTGGGCTGAATCGCTGCTGAGTTCTGTTGTCCATAGAGTCCCCTTCATCCTAGTTCCAGGACATGGGAGAGTTGAAAGAGCTGATAAACTTGTGAAAGTTCTGCGCAAGATACACCACTAGATAATTATGATGATGAGTACAATTGATGTTTAATCTACACACAAAGTAGCTTGCAGTTATAGTTTCTTCTTCTCTTTCATCTTCTCCTCATCCTGCTCTTCTTCTTCTTCTCCTCCTGCTCTTCTCCTTCTTCTCCTCCTGCTCTTCTTCTTCTTCTTCTTCTTCTTCTTCTTCTTCTTCTTCTTCTTCTTCTTCTTCTTCTTCTTCTTCTTCTTCTTCTTCTTCTTCTTCTTCTTCTTCTTCTTCTTCTTCTAATTTGGAGAAGGACATGAACCAAAACCAGGACATGGGAGAGTTGAAAGAGCTGATAAACTTGTGAAAGTTCTGCGCAAGATACACCACTAGATAATTATGATGATGAGTACAATTGATGTTTAATCTACACACAAAGTAGCTTGCAGTTATAGTTTCTTCTTCTCTTTCATCTTCTCCTCATCCTGCTCTTCTTCTTCTTCTCCTCCTGCTCTTCTCCTTCTTCTCCTCCTGCTCTTCTTCTTCTTCTTCTTCTTCTTCTTCTTCTTCTTCTTCTTCTTCTTCTTCTTCTTCTTCTTCTTCTTCTTCTTCTTCTTCTTCTTCTTCTTCTTCTTCTTCTTCTAATTTGGAGAAGATAACAGATATCATGATGCTTAGATTCTCACTGCCGTGAAAGTTAACCTGGTCAACAAATGCCTGAATACGTCAGATGTGTCTGCCGAAAGGTGCAAAAATCACAGCTCTGCTGTAATCAGGTACAATGCAATTACATCTAACACAACAATCCGAATGAATGCAGCAGAAGAAGAAGAAGATCCTCGCTGTCATCAGATATCTTAATGACAGTAGTCTTGCTTATATTATTAGTTTAGTTTAGTCGACGGATCAACATCACGGCACACAGGTGTAACCCATAAGTGCTCTGTTCTACTCCTAACTCAAGCCTGAGTCCGGAGAATCTCAGCTCAGTGCACGAACTCTGTAGCACAGGGCGAGGATCCTGATTTGATTTGTGAAAGTTCTGCGCAAGATACACCACTAGATAATTATGATGATGAGTACAATTGATGTTTAATCTACACACAAAGTAGCTTGGAGTTACTAGTTCTCTTCTCTGCTCTTGCTTCTTGCTAATATTATGTGCTGCCCAGCTATATAAGTTTTCCACATACATCTTTCTATCTGCCCCTGCCTCTCTTGGCTGCTGTTTTCACACAGGAGACAAAGGTCTCTATTCCATCCTCTTCTGTTGATAATGCCTCATAAATTTGTTTGTCTTTTCCTGAAGATTTTCATAAGTGATCCGCAAGTCTCTATGGCAAAATGATTATGCCACCTGCCTCATGCTCTGAATGAGTTCAGTTCCAGGCTACGTCATTTGGTTCACAAGTGCAATCTTCTTGGTGACACCTGGGAGCATCATTGATTGGAGCCACAGAGTTTGAGTTTTGTGCTACGCTTTCAGCATGCCACCCTGTGGAATGAGACCGAACCATATTGGAGAAAACCTGGTGCAATGAATCTGATCCTCTTGTCTTTTAGACCCTTTTTTTTAATGAATGACCTTTTAACCCCTGCTGTTCTCAACAGACTCCAGCCTAGTGGAGATAGGAGAAAGAACAATTTTGGATTGTCATTTTTTCATTTTATATTGTTGTTTCAATTCAGATACATTGGAGTGGTGGGAGTGGATGCGACTCTGGATGAAATCGAAAATTTTTTGACCAAGCATCAGTGGGGCTCTGTGTACTCCTTCCTCATCAACTCACAGTCTGGGGTCATCTTCCACCCCAAGCTCAAGGCCAGCACAACGGTGGGTGTGTCAGATAGGCTTGATGTCTAGATGACAGGTCATTGTGAAATGTAGGATTCCATAGATAGGCTTGATGTCTAGATCACTGGTCATTGTGAAACGTAGGATTCCAAGTATAGGCTTGATGTCTAGATCACTGGTCATTGTGAAACATAGGATTCCAAACATAGGCTTGATGTCTAGATCACTGGTCATTGTGAAATGTAGCATTCCAAGTATAGGCTTGATGTCTAGATCACTGGTCATTGTGAAACGTAGGATTCCAAGTATAGGCTTGATGTCTAGATCACTAGTCATTGTGAAACGTAAGATTCCAAGTATAGGCTTGATGTCTAGATCACTGGTCATTGTGAAACGTAGGATTCCAAGTATTGGCTTGATGTCTAGATCACTCGTCATTATGAAATGTAGGATTCCAAACATAGGTTGGATGCCTAGATCACAGGTCAATTTAAAACATTGGATTCCAAAGATAGGTTTGTTGTCTAGATTACAGGTCATAGTGAAACTTAAGATTCCAAAGATAGGTTTGATACCTAGTTCATAGGTCAATTTAAAACATTGGATTCCAAAGATAGGTTTGATGTCTAGATCACTGGTCATTGTGAAACGTAGGATTCCAAACATAGGCTTGATGTCTAGATCACTGGTCATTGTGAAACATATGATTCCAAACATAGGCTTGATGTCTGGATCACTGGTCATTGTGAAACGTAGGATTCCAAATATAGGCTTGATGTCTAGATCACTGGTCATTGTGAAACGTAGGATTTCAAGTATAGGCTTGATGTCTAGATCACTGGTCATTGTGAAATGTAGGATTCCAAACATAGGTTTGATGCCTAGATCACAGGTCAGTGTGAAACGTAGGATTCCAAAGATAGGTTTGATATCTAGTTCATAGGTCAATTTAAAACATTGGATTCCAAAGATAGGTTTGATGTCTAGATCACTGGTCAGTGTGAAACATAGGACTCTATACTTAGGTTTGATAGCTAGGTCTGACCACTAAGGGTGTCTTCGGTCACAAAGGTGGGTGTGAAAGATAGGATTCCAAGAATAGGTTTGATGCCTATATCAAAGCTGACCAATCATAGGGTTTTAGATCACAAAGGCAGATATGAAGCTTAACACCGAGGTAATTTCAAAGTCCAGCGTCAAGACAGTTTCTAAGCCTAGCACAAAGTCAAAGTCACGTATGCAGCCTAGCGCAGAGGTTGGTGTTAAGCTTAATGCTGAAGCAGGTTTGAAGCCTAACAGAAAGGTAGTCTGAAGCCTAACAGAAAAGTAAATTTGAAGCCTAACACAAAGGTAGGTCTGAAGCCTATCTAACAGAAAGGTAAATTTGAAAGCTAGCACACCAGTTGGTGTGAAGCCTAACAGAAAGGTAGGTCTGAAGCCTAGCACAGGAGTTGGTGTGAAACCTAAAAGAAAGGTAAGTCTAAAGCCTAGCACAGAAGCATGTTGTATATAATGTTCTAGTTTCATTAACCCCTTCCTTATTGTTGTATATAATGTTCTAGTTTCATTAACCTCTTTCCTATTGTTGTATATAATGTTCTAGTTTCATTAGCCTCTTTCTTATTGTTGTATATAATGTTTATTAGCCTCTTTCAGCTTTAGGATATAATAAAGTAAAATAGTCAGGGACCATTTTTCATGCCATGAAGACTCAATGGGCATACAGTGCTAGACCCAAAGTTTTATACCTCAATCGTCACCCGGTCAGTGATGTGGTCAGTATAACGTCAACCGCCTTTACTAAATACATTCTTGGAACCAATATTAGGCTGGGGCAACCTGGTAGCCCAGGTCAGTCAGTGTTTGAAATTCTGGATTCACCCGTCTGTGGATCGAACCCTTGACCACTGGGTCAGCAGGCGAGTGTCAAACCACTATGCTACCGAGGCTCAAGTCACTAAGCTACCTAGGCTCAAGCCACTAAGCTACCTAGGTTTAAGCCACTAAGCTACCTAGGCTCAAGCCACTAAGCTACCGAGGCTCAAGCCACAAAGCTACCGAGACTCAAGCCACTAAGCTACCGAGGCTCAAGCCACTAAGCTACAGAGGCTTTAGCCACTAAGCTACCTAGGCTCAAGCCACTAATCTACCAAGGCTTAAGCCTTTAAGCTATCTAGGCTCAAGCCACTAAGCTAAATCAAATCAAATCAAATCAACTTTATTAGGGTCACAAATTGGGCGCGCAGGCCCGTCTTACATTCGGCCCTTCCAATCACTCGTCTTTCGTTCATCAAGAGCATTATACATTTGCATAGGAAGAAAAATAAACATTGTGAAATGAATGTTACCGAGCTACCGAGCTGTCGTGTCCTCCTTTAAAGTGTCGTCCCTGGAGTGAGGAGATCCGACACCCACATTATAATATTATTTTTTTTCCCCCTCAATATTCTGGAGAATCCACCAGCTTCCGTCCAACACACTCCATCAGCCTATGGACACCTTTTCCTATCACTCTCACACTGTCGTACTATGCCCCCTTCTCATACTTCCCCAACGCAACATACTCAACAACTCTTGCTTCTAGAAATTAATAAAGATTAATTTATTAAAATAAAAGTGTAACGTGTATGAGACGTGTATGTGAAGAAAATGTGTGACGTGTTCTATAAAGTGTGTAGACTCTGTCTCTCAGACATCAACTCAGTCAGCTGATCACAGCAAAGATAGACCACAGCACGTTACGTCAGAACAAGTACGTCTCACCCGTTGCCGGAACCATCTTGCCGGATAATGCTTTGCCTCTGTAGACCTCTGGTAATCCAATTTCATGAACATCCGAAATAGACACCGGTGGTATTAAGAGTTAATCAGGGACCGGTTGCACTCTACACAATGTCCGTTCCTAATGTTCCTAAACAAACTGCACAAGTCTTTTGCAGTGTGTACGCAGTTAGTTAGTTAGTTAGTTAGTCGACAGATCATCCTCGTTGCACATCGAACCATTCAGTCCATAAGTGCTAATTACTAATGTTAATTGTTACTGTACTAACACTAGGTACTCTTAGCCGGTTCTCGGTTCGTTACTACTGTCTGATGCTGTGTGGTGCATCAGTATGCATCACTCACTTTGGTGAATCAACCTGCTTTTAGCTTTCAGTTACGTTCTGTCTGCACTTTATTGATGGTTGAACGGGTGTTCTTCCGAATGGGTTTTTTAATTCTTTCCCAAAACTTGTAGAGTTTCCTTGGATCTGGTAGGGAACCTAGGATAGAAACAACACATCTGGTGATAGTACTAGTCACTGATCCCTTCGGCTGAGTGTAAGCCTATCACCTTGCTTAATGATCTTTAGCTAACTAGACTTAGTCATAGAGCAGATTAGCTACCCACCTAGAGTCGAATCAGGCTATGACAAAGAAAAAATCACCAAACAGAATGCGGAACTCCGCCCACCAGGGACACCTACGGGAAGATCCCAATTATCCTTCATTACTCAACTATTAAAGCTTATCAACACTTCACTAATCTATTCTAGCTAACAGAGCCAAGTATCACTTCACTACTCTAGCTAGTTTCCACTAACAGTGCTAATCATCACACTATAGTTTAACAAGGCTACTGCCTAAAGTAATTATAACGAATATATTATAATAAGTTATACCTTAAATGGCACTACTGCAGTCCTATAAATCATATCTACATCTGCCATATAGGCACGTGTAAAATTAAGTCACTAATTAACACACGGTAAATATTATTTCCACTAAGCACTGCAGTGCCCTGCACTCTGTCTAGAGCATTATTCAAGTCCACCCTAGTTGATCTCAACTCGATTTTATATGGCAAACTACCAAAGTTGTCCACGTGACGTTATCCTTTACTCCCCCACACAGGTGGCACAGTGGCAAATCATCCCCTGTCAAGACCTATTTTCCTGGCTTAAATCCTGTCAAAGTTGTCAGTAATTGCCTAGATTCTCAAAACAAGCCAGCTAGTTTCTGTATACTCCCAACAAAGAGTTTCGATACCAAGCTGCCAATCATCTTGATGTTCCGGAAACCAAGAATTGACAGATGCACTGTTTTCCGTACTAGGTACTTCCGTTTTACATCTGCCCCTGTGATCTCACGGCTTCCATCTGCATTCAAATGTTGACAAACTTGTCACTCTTCTGTTCCGTGGTGACAATATATGTGATTCCAACTGTTAATGAACTGCCAACTCGGTGTATCCACTCATTCTCACTCACCACCAAATGTGTTTATGGGCTGACACGATGTAACCTGTACAACTGTGTTTACTCTGTTAGTACAAATAGATGTCGCTGGTCGATCGTCCGCTTAATCCGAAAATCCTCTGTAATAATCAACCGGATAAACACACGGTTTCATTTTGTGACATAGGCCCCCTCCTAAGAGAGTAGTCCATCTCACTCTTCTCCACCGTGAGTTTAATCCAGATGATTCATTCTTCTTCTTCAGGAGCTGGGTGTCTTGACAAGAAATCCGCTCCAACATTTTCCTTCCCAGGAATGTACTCTACTGTGAAATTATACGGTTGAAGTAACAACGACCACCGCATCAAACGTGCGTTGAGCTTCTGAGAAGTAGCCAGGAACATCAGGGGCTGATGATCTGACTGGACCCGAAACTTAACTCCATACAAATATGGCTGAAATTTTTGCACTGCCCATACGAGGGACAAGCATTCTCTCTCGACGGTTGAATAATTCCTCTCCGCCTGTAGAAGTTTCTTACTTGCGTATGCCACAGGTTTCAAAACCGAAGCATCGTCTTTTCCTTCCTGTAACAAAGCGGCTCCAATTCCAATCGCACTTGCATCCGTTCTCAACACAAATGGTTTGGAAAGGTCAGGGAGCTGTAATACAGGTTTGCTGACCAAGGCCTCCTTTAACTGACTATAGGCATTCTCACATTCTGGTGTCCAAATGATTTGATCCGGGAATCCCTTTTCAAGGTTTCCGTCAACGGAGCTCCCAGTTCAGTGAAATGTGGGATAAATTTGTGGTAGAACCCACACAACGAGAGAAAAGATCGCACATCCTTCTTCGTTTTTGGCCTTGGTGCATTTCTGATTTTCTCCAGGTTCTTCTCTTCTGGAACAATGTGTCCTGGAGTGATGGTGTGACCTAGAAATTCCAGAGTCTGGTAACCAATCATGCACTTGGTTGGACGAGCAGTAAGCCCTGCTTCCTTGAGTCTATTAAACACTCTCTCCAAGGATTGTAAGTGGTCATCCAAGCTGTCACTGGAAATCAGAATATCATCCATGAATGAGATGATGGACGGATCCTGTAACGGATCTAGTAAAGTCCTCATCATGCGTGTAAACACACTAGGTGCATTGCTGAGTCCAAAGGGCATGACCTTGAATTCGTAGTGTCCACTGGGTGTACTGAAAGCTAACAGTGGTCGAATCTCCGGTTTGACTGGTATCTGATAGTACCCCCGACTCAGATCCACCTTTGAAAAGTACCGAGCCTTATGGAGCCTAGCGAATAACTGAGTTGGATTCGGCAAAGGTTCCACCTGAAACTGTGTATGACTGTTCAGAAGTCGGTAATCTATACACAACCTGTGTTCTCCACTTGGTTTGCGTAACAAAACTACCCCCGCATTGTATGGGGATGTGGATGGTGCAATCACGTCATCCTCCAGCAGTTTTTTTTATTTCCTCCTCCAGGGCCTTTTCTTTAGAGAATGGCACTGGGTAAACCTTCTGACGAACCGGCTCCTGTGTGGTCAAAGTCATCTCAAACTCCACCAACCTCGTTCGTCCAGGTTTATCAGTCAGTATCTCCTTATGAGACTTGAGAACCTGGGTTATCCTTTCCCTCTCCTGGGAGGTCAGATCAGGGTTCACTTGTACATCCCTATAGGTTTCCTGGTGTACCAAGGGATATTCCCTGCCCTCGTTGGTTCCCACTTCTGTCTCCACTGCAACTGCCATTGCCATGAGGTGAGCTGCCTTGTCTCCGGGTCTCTCTTCGTATTTCCGCAAGAGATTGATATGGAAAATCTTCGACTTTCCCCGGATCCGGATTGATAGTTGGTTCTGGATATTACCCCTTTCCACGGGAAATGGTCCTTGCCAACCTACCTCCAGTTTGTTGTTTCCCGTGGGGAGTAACAACAAGACTTTATCTCTACCTCTAGAGATCTTTCTTTAGACCTACGGTTGTAGTAAGCCGCATGTCTTTTCCTGGCCTTTTTCAAGTTTTGATTTGCCAGAGTCCATCCCTTGTGGAGTTTTTCTTTCAGTTCCTCCACGTATTGATAGGATGAGATCACTTCTTCTGACGTCCCCTCTTCAGTCCAACTCCTCAACATGGCTTCCAACGGTCCTTTGATTGGACGACCAAACAGCAACGTAGCGGGTGGTAGTCCTGTTGAGCCATGAGGAACTTCCCGATAGGCAAAGAGTGCTGCTGGGATATATTCATCCCACCTATCAGGTTTTTCCTGCGCTAATTTCCTGAGCATTGTCATCAACGTGCCGTTGAAACGCTCTACTTGTCCATTGGCTTGAGGGTGGTAAGGGCTGGTATGTATGTGGTTAGAGTGAAACACCCTAAATACCTCCTCCATGAGTTTTCCACAAAACTGAGATCCATTGTCCATCAGAATTTGATCCGGAAAGCCTAATCTGGTAAAGGCCTCCATCAGTGCGTCCGCCACTCTTTTTGAGTCAATCGTGGTCAACGGTATCGCCTCACCCCACATTGTACAGCAATCCACCATTGTGAGTATATACATGTTCCTCTTCCTAGTCCTGGGAAGTGGACCCACGATATCGATGGCTACTTTCTCGAAAGGAGAGTTCATGATGGGCATCTCACCCAACATTACCGGTGCTGTCCAGTGTTTCGGTGCCACCCTCTGGCACTCAGGGCATGACTTCACATACCGACGCACATCATCTGTCATTCCCGGCCAATAGTAGTGGCAGGAAATCCGCTGCATGGTGGCGGCAATACCCATGTGTCCACTAAAGGAGATGGTATGCCCCATATGAAGAATCTGGGACCGATGAGCTTTCGGGACGACCAACTGACCGTATAGGTTGTCTCCCCTTCCTGCTCTCCTGTAGAGTATCCTATTCTTCATGTAGTACTGCCCCCGTCCTGGTGGATCAGCACTTTTCTGCAGCTTTCTGTAGCAAGGACGTAAAGTATCATCCTCACTCTGGGCAGTTCGTAGCTCCCCCAGCATTGGGTTAGTCACAATTGCTTCTGCCTCTTCCGTTTTCGTCTGAGAGCGAGTCTGCATTGCTCCCATATGAATTGGCTCCCTGGGCATTCCCAGAAAGACATACCGGCAACCTAGGATGACTGGAAAAATGGGATCGGTCAATACAGCGGCCTTGATGGTGCCGGTGACGTACCTTGACCGAATCTCCACATTAGCAATGGGCAACTTCATGGTTACAGCACTCTTCTGTGCAGGCTGTATATCCAATGTTTCACCTGTGAATTGTTCTGGATGTACCAGATCCGCAGAAATCACGGCCTCCCCGTCCAGTCCTGTGTCGTATAAACACTCCACTTGACGACCGTTAACCTCTACCAATTCCACTACAGGTGGTTTTTCCTGGTCTGGAGTCTCTTCCTCGGCCTCGACCTGTTCGGTGAGCTCCACCTTAGGTTTTCCTGAGCACACGACGAATTGAGTGTCTCCTGACTTTCCCCTGCAGTCAATAGCATTGTGCGTGTTTGACTTGCATTGGTTGCACCATTTCCCTGTCCTAGATTTTCTATTGTCGGACTTGAGTGAGCTCTCCTGGTGGCGAGCTTTCCTTGTTGACCTTGACATTTTCCGTGACAACCTCCTTGGAAGTCACTTGACATGCTGCAAAGTGAGGGTTCTTAGCCTTCGATTTGCAGTCCCTCGTATTGTGAGAGGGTGACTTACAAATTGAACACCACTTCTCCGACCACGGTCGTTTAGGTGTAGAGCTTGAAGTGCTCTTGCTTCCCTCCTTCTTCTTCTCTGAACTATCCTCTGATTTTTGCCCATAAGGTTCCCACTTTTTTGTTCCTGAGTTTTTGGCTTTCTTCTTGTCATGTTTCTCTTGACTTTTGGTGTCGGTGGAAAGGTTTTCCCCTGCCTCCCCATGTACCTCGACGAACCGTTCTGCTAATTTATTCACGAGGTCAATACGTTCCGCTCCTTGTTCTCCCAGGAACGTCCTGAGAGGTTTAGACATTTGCTGCTTCAGCTGGTCAACCACCATGAGCTCTTCCAGACTCTCATAGTCATGTGCGAACCCAGCCAAATCCATCCACTTATGGAGATAAGATTTAAGACGCAAACTGTAGGCGGCAAACAACTCTCCCGGTTCTCGTTTCGCTGCTCGAAATTTTTTCCGGTAGGTATGTGACGTAACCTCGAATCGTTTCAGCAGAGCCGTCTTTAACTCATCATAATTGTTCTCATGTCCTGGTGGCAGGCGAGTATAAACCTCGTATCCCGTCCCGCGTAATCCCTGGGATAGCTTAAGATTCCATTTGTTACGCTCCAGACCCATAGCAACTGACATAGCCTCGAAGCGTTGAAGGTATTGGTCAATCTTCTCTTTGTCCTCCTCGTAGACCGCTAAAGGAAACTTCATAGCATGGTACCCATGTCCACCTACTGGTGTTGATCCTGGGATGGAGGAACCTCCAACTGCTCCCTCAGTTTCTCCATTAGATTGACTCTTCAACTCGAGTTCCCTCATCCGGTACTCGTGCTCCCTTTTCTGTGCTTCCTGTTCAGCTTCAAATTTCCTAGCTGCTTGCTCAGCTTCCAATTTCCTAGCTGCTTGCTCAGCTTCCCTTCTCAATTCCAACTCGGCCTTTCGCTCTTCCCGTTCCGCTTGACGATACTCTCTCTCCACTTCCCGTATGTAATCCGTTAGAGAAGACCCAGCCAATCCCATTTCTTCCCCCCTTGCCTTTAATTCTGCGGTGCTAAGTTTAGGGGTGGCCATTATACAGAGAGGTCAGCTAGCAGGTCTAGTACAATATAACTGCAAATTACTATACAGATATATGAACAAGTACTATAAATCTAGATATACCACACACAGCACATTCACGCAGTGACAAGAGTAGAATCAGGACCACAGACCTATGCAGACGTGTGAAGTGTGAACAGGTAAGATATTAGTCCTAACCCCTATCCACATTCACTCTAGCTGGATTCTCCAAAATGATATCTCCCTTTTATAACTAAGGATCCCGTGTCAAAAGACCCCGTTGTCAGAAGATCCCACTGTCAAAGGTTCCTGCTTGCAGGAGATCTCGCTGTCCAAGGATTCCGTTTACGGGAGATCCCGCTGTCCAAGGATTCCGTTTACGAGAGATCCCGCTGTCCAAAGATCACGTTTACGAGAGATCCCACTGTCCAAATATCACGTTTACGAGAGATCCCACTGTCCAAATATCCCGGACGAGCCCCCAATAATGTCGTGTCCTCCTTTAAAGTGTCGTCCCTGGAGTGAGGAGATCCGACACCCACATTATAATATTATTTTTTTCCCCCTCAATATTCTGGAGAATCCACCAGCTTCCGTCCAACACACTCCATCAGCCTATGGACACCTTTTCCTATCACTCTCACACTGTCGTACTATGCCCCCTTCTCATACTTCCCCAACGCAACATACTCAACAACTCTTGCTTCTAGAAATTAATAAAGATTAATTTATTAAAATAAAAGTGTAACGTGTATGAGACGTGTATGTGAAGAAAATGTGTGACGTGTTCTATAAAGTGTGTAGACTCTGTCTCTCAGACATCAACTCAGTCAGCTGATCACAGCAAAGATAGACCACAGCACGTTACGTCAGAACAAGTACGTCTCACCCGTTGCCGGAACCATCTTGCCGGATAATGCTTTGCCTCTGTAGACCTCTGGTAATCCAATTTCATGAACATCCGAAATAGACACCGGTGGTATTAAGAGTTAATCAGGGACCGGTTGCACTCTACACAATGTCCGTTCCTAATGTTCCTAAACAAACTGCACAAGTCTTTTGCAGTGTGTACGCAGTTAGTTAGTTAGTTAGTTAGTCGACAGATCATCCTCGTTGCACATTGAACCATTCAGTCCATAAGTGCTAATTACTAATGTTAATTGTTACTGTACTAACACTAGGTACTCTTAGCCGGTTCTCGGTTCGTTACTACTGTCTGATGCTGTGTGGTGCATCAGTATGCATCACTCACTTTGGTGAATCAACCTGCTTTTAGCTTTCAGTTACGTTCTGTCTGCACTTTATTGATGGTTGAACGGGTGTTCTTCCGAATGGGTTTTTTAATTCTTTCCCAAAACTTGTAGAGTTTCCTTGGATCTGGTAGGGAACCTAGGATAGAAACAACACATCTGGTGATAGTACTAGTCACTGATCCCTTCGGCTGAGTGTAAGCCTATCACCTTGCTTAATGATCTTTAGCTAACTAGACTTAGTCATAGAGCAGATTAGCTACCCACCTAGAGTCGAATCAGGCTATGACAAAGAAAAAATCACCAAACAGAATGCGGAACTCCGCCCACCAGGGACACCTACGGGAAGATCCCAATTATCCTTCATTACTCAACTATTAAAGCTTATCAACACTTCACTAATCTATTCTAGCTAACAGAGCCAAGTATCACTTCACTACTCTAGCTAGTTTCCACTAACAGTGCTAATCATCACACTATAGTTTAACAAGGCTACTGCCTAAAGTAATTATAACGAATATATTATAATAAGTTATACCTTAAATGGCACTACTGCAGTCCTATAAATCATATCTACATCTGCCATATAGGCACGTGTAAAATTAAGTCACTAATTAACACACGGTAAATATTATTTCCACTAAGCACTGCAGTGCCCTGCACTCTGTCTAGAGCATTATTCAAGTCCACCCTAGTTGATCTCAACTCGAGTTTATATGGCAAACTACCAAAGTTGTCCACGTGACGTTATCCTTTACTCCCCCACACAGGTGGCACAGTGGCAAATCATCCCCTGTCAAGACCTATTTTCCCTGGCTTAAATCCTGTCAAAGTTGTCAGTAATTGCCTAGATTCTCAAAACAAGCCAGCTAGTTTCTGTATACTCCCAACAAAGAGTTTCGATACCAAGCTGCCAATCATCTTGATGTTCCGGAAACCAAGAATTGACAGATGCACTGTTTTCCGTACTAGGTACTTCCGTTTTACATCTGCCCCTGTGATCTCACGGCTTCCATCTGCATTCAAATGTTGACAAACTTGTCACTCTTCTGTTCCGTGGTGACAATATATGTGATTCCAACTGTTAATGAACTGCCAACTCGGTGTATCCACTCATTCTCACTCACCACCAAATGTGTTTATGGGCTGACACGATGTAACCTGTACAACTGTGTTTACTCTGTTAGTACAAATAGATGTCGCTGGTCGATCGTCCGCTTAATCCGAAAATCCTCTGTAATAATCAACCGGATAAACACACGGTTTCATTTTGTGACACGAGCTCAAGCCACTAATCTACCAAGGGTCAAGCGACAAAGCTACAGAGACTCAAGCCACTAAGCTACCTAGGCTAAAGCCACTAATCTACCAAGGGTCAAGCCACAAAGCTACAGAGGCTTAAGCCACTAAGCTACCTAGGCTAAAGCCACTAATCTACCAAGGGTCAAGCCACAAAGCTACCGAGACTCAAGCCACTAAGCTACAGAGGCTTAAACCACTAAACTACCTAGGCTAAAGCCACTAATCTACCAAGGGTCAAGCCACTAAGCTACAGAGACTCAAGCCACTAATCTACCAAGGGTCAAGCCACAAAGCTACAGAGACTCAAGCCACTAATCTACCAAGGGTCAAGCCACTAAGCTACCGAGACTCAAGCCACTAATCTACCAAGGGTCAAGCCACAAAGCTACTGAGACTCAAGCCACTAAGCTACATAGGCTTAAGCCACTAAGCTACCTAGGCTAAAGCCACTAAGCTACCGAGGCTTAAGCCACTAAGCTACCTAGGCTCAAGCCACTAAGCTACTGAGGCTTAAGCCACTAAGCTACCTAGACTCAAGCCATTAAGCTACTGAGGCTTAAGCCACTAAGCTACCTAGACTCAAGCCATGAAGATACCGAGGCTCAAGCCTATAAGCTACCGAGGCTCAAGCCTATAAGCTACCGAGGCTCAAGCCTATAAGCTACTGAGGCTCAATCCTATTAGTTACCGAGGCACAAGCCTATAAGCTACCGAGGCTCAAGCCTATAAGCTACCGAGGCTCAATCCTATTAGTTACTGAGGCTCAAACCTATAAGCTACCGAGGCTCAAGCCTATAAGTAACGAGACTCAAACCTATAAGCTACCTAGGCTCAAGCCTATAAGCTACCGAGGCTCAAGCCTATAAGCTACCAAGGCTCAAACCTATAAGCTACTGAGGCTCAATCCTATTAGTTACTGAGGCTCAAGCCTATAAGCTACTGAGGCTCAAGCCACTAAGCTACCGAGGCTCAAGCCTATAAGCTACCGAGGCTCACCAAGGCCCCTGTGTTGAGGTAATAGAGGACAATCTCTGTCCAGCCACCTTGGAGGACTAGAGTGGCTTGGAGCTGTTGAACAGAGTCAAACAGCACCAGGATTGGGTCCTGTGGATACACATTTTTCAGGCTAATTTTTAAGAGACAGCTGATAATATGTGACTGCTTCCCAATTGTTCTACACAAATATAGGGCTAGCACCATATACCCATCACTTCTCAGGGTGTGTAACAGGGTCCTTTACTTTTTATTACCCCCTGATATCTTACACCCCACCTATCTCAGGGTAGCTGATAGGGTGCATAGTCTTCTCACATATGGATGAAGAATAGTAGATCTTGTATACATGTTGAGTTAGTTAAAAATCCCTTTGGCAATTGGAAATCATAAAAAGTAGACCATGCCATCACTGCCCTGGCAAATTGTCAAAATTTCAAAGCCAACCCACAAGAGAATATTTATCATGTTTGTGGATTCTAGGAGTTTAGTTCTTAAACTTCTGGTACACTGATGACGAAGTAGTGGGATTATTTCCTACCAACATCAGTCTGGACACCAACATTGGCTTCCCGTTCAGAAAGCAATGGCAAACTACTGAATGTAAATTTGCCTATAAAATCAACCTGAGGTAGGAGTTGGTCACAACATCCTGCAAAGGACATGCAATTACAAAAATGTATACATATTGGATTTCTATGAGGTTTGTGTGCTGAGCTGAGATCCTCTCTATGTTATCTGAATAAGGAGAAAGGAGTTCTGTTGAATAGCTTCACTATATTGTGAAGATAATTCTTGAATCCGGTTCAGTTCTGTATTAACTAATCGCTATGTGTTTGCCTGTTTTGTTTTACACTTCATGTCTTCTGATTTTTTTTTATCAGCTTCTGGAGGATCCCATCTTCATCCCTATTGCGCAATTAGAGCAGGACAAGGATGGAAAGCCGCGGGAGTTCTCCGACATCGAGGATGACATGCTGCACGGGAAAACTGGCTCAAAGATCATCAGCAAATCTAGAGATGGGAAAACCCGGGTACTTTTCTGTCTTTGTTAATTGCTGTCCAGCATGTGCTGCTGTAACCCACTTGGTTACATTTGTTTCTGTATAGCTTTCTGCCCTGCTCAGCAATTAGCTTAACTCCTTTTGTCTTATGTAGTTATTGCTTTGCTTTCATTAAATAACTACCTGAAGCAAGAAGGGTTAATGAAATCTGACTTGTAAACACACAGGGTCTCAGTGTTTGTAACAAATTTCTGTGTGTGTGTGTGTTTACTCTTCTAAGTGCAGAAGTTGATTAAATCATTAAAATTCTGCAGTTTCACAAAAATGGGGGAACTAATTAAATCGACATAGTGTGTGTGGTATTTCAGAAAATGAAGAATATCTTATGCAATAAGTCAATATCATTGAATGTAAGAAAGAGAGTGCTAAGGTGCTTATATAGAACCTGTTTTGCTGTATAGCTGTGAATCTTGGAATGTAAATGAACAAATTAGGAAGAGATTGGAAGCAACAGAGATGTCGTTCCTGAGACGAAGGTTGCGAATTCCTTGGACTGCCAAAGTAACAAAACTTACCTTACACTAACACAAGCTCATTACCTTACACTAACACAAGCTCATTACCTTACACTAACACAAGCTCATTACCTTACACTAACACATGCTCATTACCTTACACTAACACATGCTCATTACCTTACACTAACACATGCTCATTACCTTACACTAACACATGCTCATTACCTTACACTAACACAAGCTCATTACCTTACACTAACACATGCTCATTACCTTACACTAACACATGCTCATTACCTTACACTAACACATGCTCATTACCTTACACTAACACATGATCATTACCTTACACTAACACAAGCTCATTACCTTACACTAACACATGCTCATTACCTTACACTAACACAAGCTCATTACCTTACACTAACACATGATCATTACCTTACACTAACACATGCTCATTACCTTACACTAACACATGCTCATTACCTTACACTAACACAAGCTCATTATCTTACACTAACACATGCTCATTACCTTACACTGACACATGCTCATTACCTTACACTAACACAAGCTCATTACCTTACACTAACACATGCTCATTACCTTACACTAACACATGCTCATTACCTTACACTAACACATGCTCATTACCTTACACTAACACATGCTCATTACCTTACACCAACACATGCTCATTACCTTCCTTACACGAACACATGCTCATTACCTTACACTAACACATGCTCATTACCTTACACCAACACATGCTCATTACCTTCCTTACACCAACACATGCTCATTACCTTACACTAACACATGCTCATTACTTTACACTAACACATGCTCATTACCTTACACCAACACATGCTCATTACCTTACACTAACACATGCTCATTACCTTACACTAACACATGCTCATCACCTTACACTAACACATGCTCATTACCTTACACCAACACATGCTCATTACCTTCCTTACACCAACACATGCTCATTACTTTACACCAACACATGCTCATTACCTTACACCAACACATGCTCATTACCTTACACCAACACATGCTCATTACCTTACACCAACACATGCTCATTACCTTACACCAACACATGCTCATTACCTTACACCAACACATGCTCATTACCTACACCAACACATGCTCATTACCTTACACCAACACATGCTCATTACCTTACACCAACACATGCTCATTACCTTACACCAACACATGCTCATTACCTTACATGTTGCTATAAACTCCAGAGGTAGTAAGCATGATTGAATTGATAAAAGTACTCGCTTTTAAACTTCCAGTCGCTTAAAGTCAGTGCGCTGGATTAAACAAATCCAGGTACGGGGTTCAACTCTTACATCCGTCAGTTGGACTAAAATGTTGACTTCTTGTCCTTGACTTGGGGATATAAATTACAGGTACATCAGAAGTTGGAGTGGGTTCGCCTGATGGTGAGGACACTGGAAAGCTAATCCACATCCATAAGTCAGTCCAGTGAACTGGGAATAATAGCAGGTGTGTGGACTATGCATGAGTTTAAAGCGAGCGAACACGAAGAAACAAATAAATAAACTTCAGAGACTGAAGAATTCAACAATATCAAATTTAACAAGTTTTTTTGGTATATTTTAGAAGATAAAAATTGACTTTTGTAATGGAAGAAATGTGAATTTTGTAATGGAGGAAAGAATTATTGGAATAATTTTACCATAAAACAGTGAGATCCCAGCACAATGTGTTTTTGAAGTGATTTAACTTGACACTGTCAGTGAAACTGAGTTAGATTTTGCAGTTGGTCCTACCTTCAAAGAATATACAACTTACATAGGTACAACAGGAAGGCAGTTAGCATACTGAGTAACTGAAAATATATCAGTGTTGGTGGTAAAGAGAGTTAATCAATCTTTAGGAATTCCTGTGTAGTCGACAGGTCATAAAACATCAAATCCGGCCATTACTGAACATTTGCTTCTTAGATCATAGAGTTAATTAAGAAAACGCTTTTTGTATACTGTATTCGACGAACAATATTTGATTACTCAAATACATCAAAGCATTATTGATTAGCCGGCTCCGTGGTGAAGAGGTTATGGGCGCAGTTCATAATCTTGCATGCCTGCGTTCGAAACACAGCTGCAGGCAATTTGGCATCAGACCATCTTGCATTGGTTTTTTTTTTACAAAATGGTATGGGTGCTGGTCATTCAGAAAGCAAAGGCAAACTACTGAACATAATCTTGCCAAGAGATCACAACAGCAAAAAATGCTGGTTTTGACTGCCACATCCTTTAAGGGATATGCAATTAACTGTTTTTTAAATTATCGATTAGGTGATTCCAGCCATTGCTATGCAGACAGAAGACTTCCTATTAAATCTTAGACCATCTAGGGATAACATACTCCACATTAAAACAATATCAGTGACTGTATTTAGTTTGTCAGCCAAAGTATTATTCATTCATTCACTTCATATGATTTATAAAACTGCAGTCTGTACCTGTCGAGATGCAGCGAAATATGCCAGGCAATAAATCATGCAATATATTGTCTATAGTTTCTGTGTTTATATATACAACATAATTTAATCTACAGAAAAGAATCCTCCATTTGTACATCAGGATAGTCAATTCAGACATATGGGCATGCATGTATGTGATGATTAACTTGCATATGAGATGTAGTATTATCACAAAAATGACGAGAACCATCTGGATTTTAATGGAAGTTCTGGAAAATATATAACAGAACAAAAAAAAAAGACTTCTTAAAATAGTCAAAAAGCAAAGGCTGTCATGGTTTGGTCAAATTTTGAGACATCAAGAAACACTGATGAGAGTAGTCATGGATACCATTGTGGGGTAAAGAGGAAGGGGCAAACCTAGGAACACGCTTATAAAAAATAGATTGCAGGATTTATTGCCTGGCATATTTCGCTGCGTCTCGTTGGGTACATAGGGAGTCTTCATGGTGAAGTGGTTACATTACTTGCCTCGTGCTCCAAAGGTTGTAGGTTCAATTCTGGACTACATTTAGTTCAAGAGTGCAGTTTTCTCTGAGACTTGAGGGTCCTCGTTGAAGCTGTCGAGTTCATGTTCAGTGCAACGTTTTCTAGAGTTCATGTTCAGTGCAACGTTTTCTAGAGTTCATGTTCAGTGCAACGTTTTCTAGAGGTTGCCTTGTGGAAAGAAACTGAGCCATATGAGATAAAACCTTGTGCATTTCTTATGTGATATTTCAATTTTCTAGCTAAGAATTCTTGTTTTTTCTAACAATATTTTTCTAGTTATTTTTTGCTTGCATTGAACTCAAGCGTGGTCTACTATTTCCAGTGCACTGGACTGATTTTTTCATGTGGGCTAGCTTTCTCTATTACCAATGTCCCTCGCCATCAGGCACACCCACTCCGACTTCTGAGTCAGTAATTTATGTTCCCAAGTCAAGGACAAGAAGTCAATATTTTATTCCAACTGACTGGTTTAGGGGTTGAACATGTTACCTCGGCATCAGCACACTGGATGCTTAAGAATGAGTGCTCTTACCCATTCAGCTATGCTGACCTGCATGTTTTAATATAAAGAATTTGGTGGAAACATTTCCACGTTTGTGTCTTTTCTTGTTTTGAGCTTCCCAGTTTTTTTATTTTATATTAATTCGTTAATCTGTTACCACTTGTTACATTTCAGACATACTACTATGGATCCATCATGGACAAGGAGTACTCATTTGCCTTCAGCTTGGCCAGTGAAGATATGGTTGGTTGATGTTCATTGTTTTTGTATTCAAAATCAGCTGTGGTAAAATTATGCAGTCAGTAACACCCATGTGTCGTCATCATTATCATGTGCCCAGCCGACCTGGGTTGGCATTCAAGGCTTTTCACAGATCTCTGTCCTTCGTGTTCTGGATCATCTCTATTGATGATATTCCTCCATGCCACTGTCTCAGTCTATCCAGCATCATTTCTCTTGTTCGCCTCTGCCTCTTTTACCACTGATCTTTCCAGTCGCCACAGTGTTTTCCAATGCCTTTCTTCTCTTCACATGACCACAGAATGATGTTTTTCTCTTTCGTAAAGTTATATATGATGTTCTGCTTTCATTAACCTCTTCTATTCAAGCATTGTTAGTTACTTTGGTAGTCCAGGGTATTTGCAACATTCGTCTCAGAAACCTCATCTCCGTTGTTTGCAAGCTTTTCGTGATTTGTTCATTTACGTTCCATGCTTCACTGCTATACAGCAAATCAGTTTCTATGTAACATTTCACTACTTTCTTTCTTACATTCAATGATAATAACTTATTGTGTAAGATACTTTTCATTTTCTTAAATGCAACTGTTGCTTGACCTATCCTGCGTGTATATTACGAAAATGCTAAAAATAATTAATTCTCTTCTGTTTTTCTCAATCTCATAAGCTTGCATCTTTTGCACACACAAAAAAGTATACACCTTGTGCAGGCTTCTATATAGCTCTGGTTTCTTTTGTAGTTTTCTTATTATGCTCTTTATTCCTACATTGGAGCTTGTTGTTTTGTTGTTTGTCCATCAAGAATGATGATGACCATTCATTTCATCCAGTGGGGTTGAAGGTATGGAGCCGTGGGTTCTAAGATGGCTGATAAGGCCTATTTTGGCTTGAAATGTTCTTTGACATTGTGGGCAAAGAATGCTTGACGTCTCTGGAGGAGGATTTCCTGCAGTGGTTTATGACGTTGGATGAAGAATGACTTGCGCGATGACTTGGATTAAAGTGAGGAAGAGTTGCGCAATTCGTCGACCTCACTCTCTCGCCTGAGTCCATCTGAGTCCAGTGGCAAGACAAGTCGAGACGACTGGAGACGAATACAGGTGCAGTGGATGACCAGGGCACTCTACGTGCCTTGCCGTGCTCATTACGTTCCACAACGCTTTGCAGGTAAACGCCGTCTTGCCTGTTGAATCAGGAATGATTTCTTCCATGCAGTCTGCCGAATCCTGTCTTCACATGCTGGGTAGGCATACCCTAGTTTACCTCTTGGTTTGACACCAAATCGGATACCCATGCCTGGTTTAGCCAGTCTCTCACAGCTGTTGCCCGGGGGGTGGCCGCTGTCGCATGCTGACAGCTACTAGGAGCCACAGGCGTGAGCTGGGTGTCAGGCTTGGACCAGTGGGGGATGGGTCCTGAAAGGACATGAGAGCCATCCTTACCAAAGGTGCTAGCAATGCCTGACACCCCGTACCCCCCCAATTGGAGCTTAGTCCTCAACAAACCCACTCCTGGTCATCCCATGCTTAGCTATAATTAATATTTTGGGGGGCTCACTCGCTTTGAACTCAAGTGTAGTCCGTACACACTACTTCTAAAAGTTCTGGACTGAATTGTGCATGTGGATTAGCCTTCTCTATTAACAGTGTCCCTCGCCATCAGGTGATCACACTTCAGAGGTAGTTGTAATTTACGTTCCCAAGTCAAGGACGATAGGTCAACATTTTAGTCCAGCTGTCCCGTGTAGGGGTTAAACCCCTTAACTCGGCATCAGCACACCGGTTGTTTAAGAACACACGTTCTTATCCATTCAGCCATGCTGACCTTCTCTATAATTAATAATATGTTTTTATATAATGATAGTCAGGTCTTAGTCAGGTATGACTGAGCTAAATATGACTGAGAATGATAGTAGACGGTACTACCTGCTTTCTGTTAGCCCCGAATATCGGGTGGCGCTCACCAAACTTGACACTCCACATTATGCCAGCAGCTTTGGGCAGAGGAGCACAATTGGGAGGTTACAAATCTTATCCTGGTGCAAGGAAATGCAACCTAAAATCTAAATGTCATGGCAGGGCAGACCAGGCTCTAAGCCTTGATCGGCATATGGTCTAGAATCGAAGCTCCCACAGGCGGACAGTTTGAGCATTGTTATGTTTTACCTTGATGGGCATGTGGTCTAGGATCGAAGCTCCCTCAGGCAGACAATTAGAGCATTGTTTTTTTACCTTGATGGGCATGTGGTCTAGGATCGAAGCTCCCTCAGGCAGACAATTAGAGCATTGTTATGGTTTACCTTGATGGGCATGTGGCCTAGGATCGAAGCTCCCTCAGGCAGACAATTAGAGCATTGTTTTTTTACCTTGATGGGCATGTGGTCTAGGATCGAAGCTCCCTCAGGCAGACAATTAGAGCATTGTTTTTTTACCTTGATGGACATGTGGTCTTGGATCGAAGCTCCCTCAGGCAGACAATTAGAGCATTGTTTTTTTACCTTGATGGACATATGGTCTAGGATCGAAGCTCCCTCAGGCAGACAATTAGAGCATTGTTATGTTTTACCTTGATGGGCATGTGGCCTAGGATCGAAGCTCCCTCAGGCAGACAATTAGAGCATTGTTTTTTTACCTTGATGGGCATGTGGTCTAGGATTGAAGCTCCCTCAGGCAGACAATTAGAGCATTGTTTTTTTACCTTGATGGACATATGGTCTAGGATCGAAGCTCCGTCAGGCAGACAATTAGAGCATTGTTTTTTTACCTTGATCGGCATATGGTCTAGGATCGAAGCTCCGTCAGGCAGACAATTAGAGCATTGTTATGTTTTACCTTCATGGGCAATGTGGTCTAGGATCGAAGCTCCCTCAGGCAGACAATTATAGCATTGTTTTTTTACCTTGATGGACATATGGTCTAGGATCGAAGCTCCCTCAGGCAGACAATTAGAGCATTGTTATGTTTTACCTTGCTGGGCATGTGGCCTAGGGATCGAAGCTCCCCTCAGGCAGACAATTAGAGCTGTTTTTTTTACCTTGATGGACATAATGGTCCTAGGATCGAAGCTCCCTCAGGCAGACAATTAGAGCATTGTTATGTTTTACCTTGATGGGCATGTGGCCTAGGATCGAAGCTCCCTCAGGCAGACAATTAGAGCATTGTTTTTTTACCTTGATGGGCATGTGGTCTAGGATTGAAGCTCCCTCAGGCAGACAATTAGAGCATTGTTTTTTTACCTTGATGGACATATGGTCTAGGATCGAAGCTCCGTCAGGCAGACAATTAGAGCATTGTTTTTTTACCTTGATGGGCATATGGTCTAGGATCGAAGCTCCCTCAGGCAGACAATTAGAGCATTGTTATGTTTTACCTTGATGTGCATGTGGCCTAGGATCGAAGCTCCCTCAGGCAGACAATTAGAGCATTGTTTTTTTACCTTGATGGACATATGATCTAGGATCTAAGCTCCCACAGGCAGACAATTAGAGCATTGTTATGTTTTACCTTGATGGGCATATGGCCTAGGATCGAAGCTCCCTCAGGCAGACAATTAGAGCATTGTTTTTTTACCTTGATGGGCATGTGGTCTAGGATCGAAGCTCCCTCAGGCAGACAATTAGAGCATTGTTTTGTTTTACCTTGATGGGCATGTGGTCTAGGATCGAAGCTCCCACAGGCGGACAGTTTGAGCATTGTTATGTTTTACCTTGATGGGCATGTGGCCTAGGATCGAAGCTCCCTCAGGCAGACAATTAGAGCATTGTTTTTTACCTTGATGGACATGTGGTCTAGGATCGAAGCTCCGTCAGGCAGACAATTAGAGCATTGTTTTTTTACCTTGATCGGCATATGGTCTAGGATAGAAGCTCCGTCAGGCAGACAATTAGAGCATTGATTTTTTACCTTGATGGGCATGTGGCCTAGGATCGAAGCTCCCTCAGGCAGACAATTAGAGCATTGTTATGTTTTACCTTCATGGGCATGTGGTCTAGGATCGAAGCTCCCTCAGGCAGACAATTAGAGCATTGTTTTTTTACCTTGATGGACATATGGTCTAGGATGGAAGCTCCCTCAGGCAGACAATTAGAGCATTGTTATGTTTTACCTTGATGGACATATGGTCTAGGATCGAAGCTCCGTCAGGCAGACAATTAGAGCATTGTTTTTTTACCTTGATCGGCATATGGTCTAGGATCGAAGCTCCGTCAGGCAGACAATTAGAGCATTGTTATGTTTTACCTTCATGGGCATGTGGTCTAGGATCGAAGCTCCCTCAGGCAGACAATTAGAGCATTGTTTTTTTACCTTGATGGACATATGGTCTAGGATGGAAGCTCCCTCAGGCAGACAATTAGAGCATTGTTATGTTTTACCTTGATGGGCATGTGGCCTAGGATCGAAGCTCCCTCAGGCAGACAATTAGAGCATTGTTTTTTTACCTTGATGGGCATATGGTCTAGGATCGAAGCTCCCTCAGGCAGACAATTAGAGCATTGTTATGTTTTACCTTGATGGGCATGTCGGCCTAGGATCGAAGCTCCCTCAGGCAGACAATTAGAGCATTGTTTTTTTACTTGATGGACATATGGTCTAGGATGGAAGCTCCCTCGGCAGACAATTAGAGCATTGTTATGTTTTACCTTGATGGGCATGTGCTAGGATCGAAGCTCCCTCAGGCAGACAATTAGAGCATTGTTTTTTTTACCTTGATGGGCATGTGGTCTAGGATCGAAGCTCCCTCAGGGCAGACAATTAGAGCATTGTTTTGTTTTACCTTGATGGGCATGTGGTTTAGGATAGGATCAAAGCTCCCTCAGGCAGACAATTAGAGCATTGTTATGTTTTACCTTGATGGACATGTGGTCTAGGATCAAAGCTCCCTCAGGCAGACAATTAGAGCATTGTTATGTTTTACCTTGATGGGCATGTGGTCTAGGATCAAAGCTCCCTCAGGCAGACAATTAGAGCATTGTTTTTTTACCTTGATGGACATGTGGTCTAGGATCAAAGCTCCCTCAGGCAGACAATTAGAGCATTGTTTTTTTACCTTGATGGACATGTGGTCTAGGATCAAAGCTCCCTCAGGCAGACAATTAGAGCATTGTTATGTTTTACCTTGATGGACATGTGGTCTAGGATCAAAGCTCCCTCAGGCAGACAATTAGAGCATTGTTATGTTTTACCTTGATGGACATGTGGTCTAGGATCAAAGCTCCCTCAGGCAGACAATTAGAGCATTGTTATGTTTTACCTTGATGGGCATGTGGTCTAGGATCAAAGCTCCCTCAGGCAGACAATTAGAGCATTGTTTTTTTACCTTGATTGGCATATGGTCTAGGATCGAAGCTCCGTCAGGCAGACAATTAGAGCATTGATTTTTTACCTTGATGGGCATGTGGCCTAGGATTGAAGCTCCCTCAGGCAGACAATTAGAGCATTGTTATGTTTTACCTTCATGGGCATGTGGTCTAGGATCGAAGCTCCCTCAGGCAGACAATTAGAGCATTGTTTTTTTACCTTGATGGACATATGGTCTAGGATGGAAGCTCCCTCAGGCAGACAATTAGAGCATTGTTATGTTTTACCTTGATGGACATATGGTCTAGGATCGAAGCTCCGTCAGGCAGACAATTAGAGCATTGTTTTTTTACCTTGATCGGCATATGGTCTAGGATCGAAGCTCCGTCAGGCAGACAATTAGAGCATTGTTATGTTTTACCTTCATGGGCATGTGGTCTAGGATCGAAGCTCCCTCAGGCAGACAATTAGAGCATTGTTTTTTTACCTTGATGGACATATGGTCTAGGATCGAAGCTCCCTCAGGCAGACAATTAGAGCATTGTTATGTTTTACCTTGATGGGCATGTGGCCTAGGATCGAAGCTCCCTCAGGCAGACAATTAGAGCATTGTTTTTTTACCTTGATGGGCATATGGTCTAGGATCGAAGCTCCCTCAGGCAGACAATTAGAGCATTGTTATGTTTTACCTTGATGGGCATGTGGCCTAGGATCGAAGCTCCCTCAGGCAGACAATTAGAGCATTGTTTTTTTTACCTTGATGGACATATGGTCTAGGATGGAAGCTCCCTCAGGCAGACAATTAGAGCATTGTTATGTTTTACCTTGATGGGCATGTGGCCTAGGATCGAAGCTCCCTCAGGCAGACAATTAGAGCATTGTTTTTTTACCTTGATGGGCATGTGGTCTAGGATCAAAGCTCCCTCAGGCAGACAATTAGAGCATTGTTTTGTTTTACCTTGATGGGCATGTGGTTTAGGATAGGATCAAAGCTCCCTCAGGCAGACAATTAGAGCATTGTTATGTTTTACCTTGATGGACATGTGGTCTAGGATCAAAGCTCCCTCAGGCAGACAATTAGAGCATTGTTTTTTTACCTTGATGGACATATGGTCTAGGATGGAAGCTCCCTCAGGCAGACAATTAGAGCATTGTTATGTTTTACCTTGATGGGCATGTGGCCTAGGATCGAAGCTCCCTCAGGCAGACAATTAGAGCATTGTTTTTTTACCTTGATGGGCATGTGGTCTAGGATCGAAGCTCCCTCAGGCAGACAATTAGAGCATTGTTTTGTTTTACCTTGATGGGCATGTGGTTTAGGATAGGATCAAAGCTCCCTCAGGCAGACAATTAGAGCATTGTTTTTTTACCTTGATGGGCATGTGGTCTAGGATCGAAGCTCCCACAGGCGGACAGTTTGAGCATTGTTATGTTTTACCTTGATGGGCATGTGGCCTAGGATCGAAGCTCCCTCAGGCAGACAATTAGAGCATTGTTTTTTACCTTGATGGACATGTGGTCTAGGATCGAAGCTCCGTCAGGCAGACAATTAGAGCATTGTTTTTTTACCTTGATCGGCATCTGGTCTAGATAGAAGCTCCGTCAGGCAGACAATTAGAGCATTGATTTTTACCTTGATGGGCATGTGGCCTAGGATCGAAGCTCCCTCAGGCAGACAATTAGAGCATTGTTATGTTTTACCTTCATGGGCATGTGGTCTAGGATCGAAGCTCCCTCAGGCAGACAATTAGAGCATTGTTTTTTTTACCTTGAGGACATATGGTCTAGGATGGAAGCTCCCTCAGGCAGACAATTAGAGCATTGTTATGTTTTTACCTTGATGGACATATGGTCTAGGATCGAAGCTCCGTCAGGCAGACAATTAGAGCATTGTTTTTTTTACCTTGATCGGCATATGGTCTAGGATCGAAGCTCCGTCAGGCAGACAATTAGAGCATTGTTATGTTTTACCTTCATGGGCATGTGGTCTAGGATCGAAGCTCCCTCAGGCAGACAATTAGAGCATTGTTTTTTTACCTTGATGGACATATGGTCTAGGATCGAAGCTCCCTCAGGCAGACAATTAGAGCATTGTTATGTTTTACCTTGATGGGCATGTGGCCTAGGATCGAAGCTCCCTCAGGCAGACAATTAGAGCATTGTTTTTTTACCTTGATGGGCATATGGTCTAGGATCGAAGCTCCCTCAGGCAGACAATTAGAGCATTGTTATGTTTTACCTGTGATGGGCATGTGCCTAGGATCGAAGCTCCCTCAGGCAGACAATTAGAGCATTGTTTTTTTACCTTGATGGACATATGGTCTAGGATGGAAGCTCCCTCAGGCAGACAATTAGAGCATTGTTATGTTTTACCTTGATGGGCATGTGGCCTAGGATCGAAGCTCCCTCAGGCAGACAATTAGAGCATTGTTTTTTTACCTTGATGGGCATGTGGTCTAGGATCGAAGCTCCCTCAGGCAGACAATTAGAGCATTGTTTGTTTTACCTTGATGGGCATGTGGGTTTAGGATAGGGTCAAAGCTCCCTCAGGCAGGACAATTAGAGCATGTTATGTTTTACCTTGATGGACATGTGGTCTAGGATCAAAGCTCCCTCAGGCAGACAATTAGAGCATTGTTTATGTTTTACCTTGATGGGCATGTGGTCTAGGATCAAAGCTCCCTCAGCAGACAATTAGAGCATTGTTTTTTTACCTTGATGGACATGGGTCTAGGATCAAAGCTCCCTCAGGCAGACAATTAGAGCATTGTTTTTTTACCTTGATGGACATGTGGTCTAGGATCAAAGCTCCCTCAGGCAGACAATTAGAGCATGTTATGTTTTACCTTGATGGACATGTGGTCTAGGATCAAAGCTCCCTCAGGCAGACAATTAGAGCATTGTTATGTTTTACCTTGATGGACATGTGGTCTAGGATCAAAGCTCCCTCAGGCAGACAATTAGAGCATTGTTATGTTTACCTTGATGGGCATGTGGTCTAGGATCAAAGCTCCCTCAGGCAGACAATTAGAGCATTGTTTTTTTACCTTGATTGGCATATGGTCTAGGATCGAAGCTCCGTCAGGCAGACAATTAGAGCATTGATTTTTTACCTTGATGGGCATGTGGCCTAGGATCGAAGCTCCCTCAGGCAGACAATTAGAGCATTGTTATGTTTTACCTTGATGGGCATGTGGCCTAGATCGAAGCTTCCTCAGGCAGACAATTAGAGCATTGTTTTTTACCTTGATGGGCATATGGTCTAGGATCGAAGCTCCCTCAGGCAGACAATTAGAGCATTGTTATGTTTACCTTGATGGGCATGTGGCCTAGGATCGAAGCTCCCTCAGGCAGACAATTAGAGCATTGTTTTTTTTACCTGATGGACATATGGTCTAGGATGGAAGCTCCCTCAGGCAGACAATTAGAGCATTGTTATGTTTTACCTTGATGGGCATGAGGCCTAGGATCGAAGCTCCCTCAGGCAGACAATTAGAGCATTGTTTTTTTACCTTGATGGGCATGTGGTCTAGGATCAAAGCTCCCTCAGGCAGACAATTAGAGCATTGTTTTGTTTTACCTTGATGGGCATGTGGTTTAGGATAGGATCAAAGCTCCCTCAGGCAGACAATTAGAGCATTGTTATGTTTTACCTTGATGGACATGTGGTCTAGGATCAAAGCTCCCTCAGGCAGACAATTAGAGCATTGTTTTTTTACCTTGATGGACATATGGTCTAGGATGGAAGCTCCCTCAGGCAGACAATTAGAGCATTGTTATGTTTTACCTTGATGGGCATGTGGCCTAGGATCGAAGCTCCCTCAGGCAGACAATTAGAGCATTGTTTTTTTACCTTGATGGGCATGTGGTCTAGGATCGAAGCTCCCTCGGCAGACACTTAGAGCATTGTTTTGTTTTACCTTGATGGGCATGTGGTTTAGGATAGGATCAAAGCTCCCTCAGGCAGACAATTAGAGCATGTTATGTTTACTTGATGGACATGTGGTCTAGGATCAAAGCTCCCTCAGGCAGACATTAGAGCATTGTTATGTTTTACCTTGATGGGCATGTGGTCTAGGATCGAAGCTCCTCAGGCAGACAATTAGAGCATTGTTTTTTTACCTTGATGGACATGGTCTAGGATCAAAGCTCTCTCAGGCAGACAATTAGAGCATTGTTTTTTTACCTTGATGGGACATGTGGTTAGGATCAAAGCTCCCTCAGGCAGGACAATTAGAGCATGTTATGTTTTACCTTGATGACATGTGGTCTAGGATCAAAGCTCCCTCAGGCAGACAATTAGAGCTTGTTATGTTTACCTTGAGGGACATTGGTCTAGGATCAAGCTCCTCAGGCAGACAATTAGAGCATTGTTATATTTTACCTTGATGGGCATGTGGTCTAGGATCAAAGCTCCCTCAGGCAGACAATTAGAGCATTGTTTTTTTACCTGATTGGCATATGGTCTAGGATCGAAGCTCCGTCAGGCAGACAATTAGAGCATTGATTTTTTACCTTGATGGGCATGTGGCTAGGATCGAAGCTCCCTCAGGCAGACAATTAGAGCATTGTTATGTTTTACCTTCATGGGCATGTGGTCTAGGATCGAAGCTCGTCAGCAGACAATTAGAGCATTGTTTTTTACCTTGATGGACATATGTCTAGGATGGAAGCTCCCTCAGTCAGACAATTAGAGCATTGTTATGTTTTACCTTGATGGACATATGGTCTAGGATCGAAGCTCCGTCAGGCAGACAATTAGAGCATTGTTTTTTTACCTTGATCGGCATATGGTCTAGGATCGAAGCTCCGTCAGGCAGACAATTAGAGCATTGTTATGTTTTACCTTCATGGGCATGTGGTCTAGGATCGAAGCTCCCTCAGGCAGACAATTAGAGCATTGTTTTTTTACCTTGATGGACATATGGTCTAGGATCGAAGCTCCTCAGGCAGACAATTAGAGCATTGTTATGTTTTACCTTGATGGGCATGTGGCTAGGATCGAAGCTCCCTTAGGCAGACAATTAGAGCATTGTTTTTTTACCTGATGGCATATGGTCTAGGATGGAAGCTCCCTCAGGCAGACAATTAGAGCATTGTTATGTTTTACCTTGATGGGCATGTGGCCTAGGATCGAAGCTCCCTCAGGCAGACAATTTAGAGCATTGTTTTTTTACCTTGATGGGACATATGGTCTAGGATGGAAGCTCCTCAGGCAGACAATTAGAGCATTGTTATGTTTACCTTGAGGGGCATGTGCCTAGGATCGAAGCTCCCTCAGGCAGACAATTAGAGCATTGTTTTTTTACCTTGATGGGCATGTGGTCTAGGATCAAAGCTCCCTCAGGCAGGACAATTAGAGCATTGTTTTGTTTTACCTTGATGGGCATGTGGTTAGCATAGGATCAAAGCTCCCTCAGGCAGACAAATTAGAGCATTGTTATGTTTTACCTTGAGGACATGTGGTCTAGGATCAAAGCTCCCTCAGGCAGACAATTAGAGCATTGTTATGTTTTACCTTGATGGGCATGTGGTCTAGGATCGAAGCTCCCTCAGGCAGACAATTAGAGCATTGTTTTTTTTACCTTGATGGACATGTGGTCTAGGATCGAAGCTCCCTCAGGCAGACAATTAGAGCATTGTTTTTTACCTTGATGGACAGTGTGTTCTAGGATCAAAGCTCCCTCAGGCAGACAATTAGCATTGGATGTTTTACCTGATGGGCATGTGGTCTAGGATCAAAGCTCCCTCAGGCAGACAATTAGAGCATGTTATGTTTTACCTGATGGGCATGTGGTCTAGGATCGAAGCTCCGTCAGGCAGACAATTAGAGCATTGTTATGTTTTACCTTGATGGGCATGTGGTCTAGGATCGAAGCTCCCACAAGCGGACAGTTCGAGCATTGTTATGAATGAAGCCGTGACCTTTAGAGTTTATATTTATTCAAACAGACAGAACTTGCAGTTTGAGAACAGTCCAACAGATTCTTGTAATGATACAAAAGAAAACTGGCTTGTACAGAGTGATTCAATGAGCATGATATGAAAGAGCAGAGTGGGTTTTGTACATAGAGAGTGGACTGAATTGCCGAACAGGTCAATTATTCGTAGCGTCACATTCATCTTCATTGCGGGACATACGGGAGTTGAGGGAAATGAATGAGCTGATAAACTTTCTGGCTGTGCATCCCCTGCAAATGGCCAGAGCATGGATCGTGCCGATGTTATTAAAGCCCTTAGAGAGCTGTGGCGAGCGGAGAACTTTAACACCAGTTAATCCACATCATTGTTCCGAATAAGAGACTCGAAGTAAGAATTGGCATGGCCAGACATGAGAGGCACACTGGGAGAATGAGGGATCTCATCGTTCAACACAGATTTGGCACTATTAGCCGCCGGATGCTGATGCGTATGTTGGGGGCAGGATCTGAGCAGCTGTGGACTTGTCCGGAGTGCAAGGATGACACTCCAACAGATATTAGATAACTGGCTTAACAGATGGACACAGGGAACAAACAATAGGATGTCATCGGTTTATTAAAATGCCCCAGCCAAAAACCATGACAACAACAGCGTCCTTAGCAGAACAAATTTTCCAGTTTCATATTGAACATACTGGCTGGCTAAACTGGCTTTGGATTGGTGGGAGTCTCTGCGGTGAAGTTGTTACGCCAGCAGCCTCAAGTTTCAAAGGGCGTGGGTTCGATTCTGGACTATGTCATTTGGTTCACGAACGCTATTTTTTTTTTGAGACCCCTAGGTGTTGTTGTTGGAGCTGCAAAGTTTGTGCTTTGTGTGATTCTCTTGGCTGGCCACCGTACTGAAAGAGACCGAGCGATATGGGACAAAACCTGGTGCAACTAAATGTTGAGTTGAGTTGAGCTAAGAACCGACATCAATGCACTCAGGACATTCACATATGCGCTCCGTCCCCTCGTTCAACAGCCAGCGAAGAGTCACACTACAAATCGTTCCCAATACTATCTGATTGAAAGTTCTCCTGGTCTTCCCTCTTGGTTTTGAGATTCTACCAGAAACCCTGACAATACCCCACAATCTCATCCTTTCCACATACAGGTTCTCAGTCTGTTCTTCCACCTTCTCCACCTGGTCCCACAGGCGCATGACTACCTCTCCCTTGTCCATAGGTAATTTACCATGAAGAGGTACCTGCCAGCCTATCAGCCTGTTCATTCTCCTGCACTCCTGCCTGGCCAGGGCAAAAAATGCATACAATTCTCACAATCTGTGACCTCTGATGCGAAGTGAGCCATTCCACACTAAACATTTCTTTCTACACCTTACTCAGCATACTCCTTGAGTCCATGGTGAAGACAATGTGTGTTGCAGTGGTCTCTTCTAACCAACGGAATGCCGCTGTTACTGCTTCCACCTCCATTCTCATGCTGGAGGTCATAGTCTCATATGACAGACTCTCCTTTTTCAAGAATCGTCCATTAGCCTTCGCAATGAAACCCCAACCACTCTGTCTGTTTCTCACCACTGACCCATCAGTATAGATGACTATGTCACATTGATGTGTGTTACTCTGGATCAGCTGTTGCACCTCAGACTCTGTGCCCATTCTCTGCACTCACGACCTGGTGTTGGTGCAACTAAATCCCACCTTCATGCCTTGTAAACTCTGTTTTAAATTGGCTGTGGGTTGCTAGAGTAGACAGCTGTGGGCTGCTAGAGTAGACAGCTGTGGGTTGCTAGAGTAGACAGCTGTGGGTTGCTAGAGTAGACAGCTGTGGGTTGCTAGAGTAGACAGCTGTGGGTTGCTAGAGTAGACAGCTGTGGGTTGCTAGAGTAGACAGCTGTGGGCTGCTAGAGTAGACAGCTGTGGGTTGCTAGAGTAGACAGCTGTGGGCTGCTAGAGTAGACAGCTGTGGGTTGCTAGAGTAGACAGCTGTGGGTTGCTAGAGTAGACAGCTGTGGGCTGCTAGAGTAGACAGCTGTGGGCTGCTAGAGTAGACAGCTGTGGGCTGCTAGAGTAGACAGCTGTGAGCTGCTAGAATAGACAGCTGTGAGTTGCTAGAGTAGACAGCTGTGAGCTGCTAGAGTAGACAGCTGTGAGTTGCTAGAGTAGACAGCTGTGAGTTGCTAGAGTAGACATCTGTGAGTTGCTAGAGTAGACAGCTGTGAGTTGCTAGAGTAGACATCTGTGAGTTGCTAGAGTAGACAGCTGTGAGTTGCTAGAGTAGACAGCTGTGAGTTGCTAGAGTAGACAGCTGTGAGTTGCTAGAGTAGACATCTGTGGGTTGCTAGAGTAGACAGCTGTGAATTGCTAGAGTAGACAGCTGTGGGTTGCTAGAGTAGACATCTGTGGGTTGCTAGAGTAGACAGCTGTGGGTTGCTAGAGTAGACATCTGTGGGTTGCTAGAGTAGACAGCTGTGGGCTGCTAGAGTAGACAGCTGTGGGTTGCTAGAGTAGACAGCTGTGGGCTGCTAGAGTAGACAGCTGTGGGTTGCTAGAGTAGACAGCTGTGGGCTGCTAGAGTAGACAGCTGTGGGCTGCTAGAGTAGACAGCTGTGGGCTGCTAGAGTAGACATCTGTGGGCTGCTAGAGTAGACATCTGTGGGCTGCTAGAGTAGACATCTGTGGGCTGCTAGAGTAGACATCTGTGGGCTGCTAGAGTAGACAGCTGTGGGCTGCTAGAGTAGACAGCTGTGAGTTGCTAGAGTAGACAGCTGTGAGCTGCTAGAGTAGACAGCTGTGAGTTGCTAGAGTAGACATCTGTGAGTTGCTAGAGTAGACATCTGTGAGTTGCTAGAGTAGACATCTGTGAGTTGCTAGAGTAGACATCTGTGAGTTGCTAGAGTAGACAGCTGTGAGTTGCTAGAGTAGACATCTGTGAGTTGCTAGAGTAGACATCTGTGAGTTGCTAGGGTAGACATCTGTGAGTTGCTAGGGTAGACATCTGTGAGTTGCTAGGGTAGACATCTGTGAGTTGCTAGGGTAGACATCTGTGGGTTGCTAGAGTAGACAGCTGTGGGTTGCTAGAGTAGACAGCTGTGGGTTGCTAGAGTAGACAGCTGTGGGTTGCTAGAGTAGACAGCTGTGGGCTGCTAGAGTAGACAGCTGTGGGCTGCTAGAGTAGACAGCTGTGGGCTGCTAGAAGTAGACAGCTGTGGGCTGCTAGAGTAGAAGCTGTGGGCTGCTAGAGTAGACAGCTGTGGGCTGCTAGAGTAGACAGCTGTGGGCTGCTAGAGTAGACAGCTGAGGGCTGCTAGAGTAGACAGCTGTGGGCTGCTAGAGTAGACAGCTGTGGGCTGCTAGAGTAGACAGCTGTGGGTGCTAGAGTAGACAGCTGTGGGCTGCCTAGAGTAGACAGCTGTGGGTTTGCTAGAGTAGACAGCTGTGGGTTGCTAGAGTAAGTGACAGCTGTGGGCTGCTAGAGTAGGACAGCTGTGGGTTGCTAGAGTAGACAGCTGTGGGTGCTAGAGTAGACAGCTGTGGGATGCTAGAGTAGACAGCTGTGGGTTGCTAGAGTAGACAGCTGGGGTTGCTAGAGTAGACAGCGTGGTGTTGCTAGAGTAGACAGCTGTGGGTTGCTAGAGTAGACAGCTGTGGTTGTAGAGTAGACAGCTGTGGGCTGCTAGAGTAGACAGCTGTGGGTTGCTTAGAGTAGACAGCTGTGGGCTGCTAGAGTAGACAGCTGTGGGTTGCTAGAGTAGACAGCTGTGGGTTGCTAGAGTAGACAGCTGTGGGCTGTAGAGTAGACAGCTGTGGGCTGCTAGGAGTAGACAGCGTGGGCTGCTAGAGTAGACAGCTGTGAGCTGCTTAGAGTAGACAGCTGTGAGTTGCTAGAGTAGACAGCTGTGAGCTGCTAGAGTAGACAGCTGTGAGTTGATAGAGTAGACAGCTGTGAGTTGCTAGAGTAGACAGCTGTGAGTTGCTAGAGTAGACAGCTGTGAGTTGCTAGAGTAGACATCTGTGAGTTGCTAGAGTCAGACAGCTGTGAGTTGCTAGAGTAGACAGCTGTTGAGTTGCTAGAGTAGACATCTGTGAGTTGCTAGAGTAGACATCTGTGAGTTGCTAGAGTAGACAGCTGTGAGTTGCTAGAGTAGACATCTTTGAGTTCTAGAGTAGACATCTGTGAGTGCTAGGGTAGACATCTGTGAGTTGCTAGGGCTAGACATCTGTGGGTTGCTAGGGTAGACATCTGTGGGTGCTAGGGTAGACAGCTGGGGGTGTAGAGTAGACAGCTGTGGGTGCTAAGAGTAGACAGCTGGAGTTGCTAGAGTAGACAGCTGTGAGTTGCTAGAGTAGACAGACAGCTGTGGCTGCTAGAGTAGACAGCTGTGGGTGCTAGAGTAGACAGCTGTGGGGCTGCTAGAGTAGACAGCTGTGGGCTGCTAGAGTAGACAGCTGTGGGCTGCTAGAGTAGACAGCTGTGGGGCTGCTAGAGTAGACAGCTGTGGGCTGCTAGAGTAGACAGCTGAGGGCTGACTAGAGTAGACAGCTGTGGGTTGCTAGAGTAGACAGCTGTGGGTTGCTAGAGTAGACAGCTGTCGGGCTGCTAGAGTAGACAGCTGTGGGCTGCTAGAGTAGACAGCTGTGGGCTGCTAGAGTAGACAGCTGTGGGCTGCATAGAGTAGACAGCTGTGGTCTGCTAGAGTAGACAGCTGTGGGCTGCTAGAGTAGACAGCTGTGGGCTGCTAGAGTAGACAGCTGTGGGCTGCTAGAGTAGACAGTGTGGGGCTGCTAGAGTAGACAGCTGTGGGCTGCTAGAGTAGACAGCTGTGGGCTGCTAGAGTAGACAGCTGAGGGCGCTGGAGTAGACAGCTGTGGGCTGCTAGAGTAGACAGCTGTGGGCTGCTAGAGTAGACAGCTGTGGGTTGCTAGAGTAGACAGCTGTGGGCTGCTAGAGTAGACAGCTGTGGGTTGCTAGAGTAGACAGCTGTGGGTTGCTAGAGTAGACAGCTGTGGGTTGCTAGAGTAGACAGCTGTGGGCTGCTAGAGTAGACAGCTGTGGGTTGCTAGAGTAGACAGCTGTGGGCTGCTAGAGTAAGACAAGCTGTGGGCTGCTAGAGTAGCAGCTGTGGGTGCTAGAGTAGACAGCTGTGGGTTGCTAGAGTAGACAGCTGTGGGTTGCTAGGAGTAGACAGCTGTGGGTTGCTAGAGAGTAGACAGCCTGTGGGTTGCTAGAGAGACAAGCTGTGGGTGCTAGAGTAGACAGCTGTGGGTTGCTAGAGTAGACAGCTGTGGGCTGCTAGAGTAGACAGCTGTGGGTTGCTAGAGTAGACAGCTGTGAGTTGCTAGAGTAGACAGCTGTGGGCTGCTAGAGTAGACAGCTGTGGGCTGCTAGAGTAGACAGCTGTGGGCTGCTAGAGTAGACAGCTGTGAGCTGCTAGAGTAGACAGCTGTGAGTTGCTAGAGTAGACAGCTGTGAGTTGCTAGAGTAGACAGCTGTGAGTTGCTAGAGTAGACAGCTGTGAGTTGCTAGAGTAGACAGCTGTGAGTTGCTAGAGTAGACAGCTGTGAGTTGCTAGAGTAGACAGCTGTGAGTTGCTAGAGTAGACAGCTGTGAGTTGCTAGAGTAGACATCTGTGAGTTGCTAGAGTAGACATCTGTGGGTTGCTAGAGTAGACAGCTGTGAATTGCTAGAGTAGACAGCTGTGGGCTGCTAGAGTAGACATCTGTGGGTTGCTAGAGTAGACAGCTGTGGGCTGCTAGAGTAGACATCTGTGGGTTGCTAGAGTAGACAGCTGTGGGTTGCTAGAGTAGACAGCTGTGGGTTGCTAGAGTAGACAGCTGTGGGCTGCTAGAGTAGACAGCTGTGGGTTGCTAGAGTAGACAGCTGTGGGCTGCTAGAGTAGACAGCTGTGGGCTGCTAGAGTAGACAGCTGTGGGCTGCTAGAGTAGACAGCTGTGGGCTGCTAGAGTAGACATCTGGGGCTGCTAGAGTAGACACTCTGTGGGCGCTAGAGTAGACATCTGTGGGCTGCTAGAGTAGACATCTGTGGGCTGCTAGAGTAGACAGCTGTGGGCTGCTAGAGTAGACAGCTGTGAGTTGCTAGAGTAGACAGCTGTGAGCTGCTAGAGTAGACAGCTGTGGAGTTGCTAGAGTAGACATCTGTGAGTTGCTAGAGAGACATCTGTGAGTTGCTAGAGTAGACATCTGTGAGTTGCTAGAGTAGACATCTGTGAGTTGCTAGAGTAGACATCTGTGAGTTGCTAGAGTAGACAGCTGTGAGTTGCTAGAGTAGACATCTGTGAGTTGCTAGAGTAGACATCTGTGAGTTGCTAGGGTAGACATCTGTGAGTTGCTAGGGTAGACATCTGTGGGTTGCTAGGGTAGACATCTGTGGGTTGCTAGGGTAGACAGCTGTGGGTTGCTAGAGTAGACAGCTGTGGGTTGCTAGAGTAGACAGCTGTGAGTGCTAGAGTAGACAGCTGTGAGTTGCTAGAGTAGAACAGCTGTGGGCTGCTAGAGTAGACAGCTGTGGGCTGCTAGAGAGTACCAGCTGTGGCTGCTAGAGTAGACAGCTGTGGGCTGCTAGAGTAGACAGCTGTGGGTGCTAGAGTAGACAGCTGTGGGCTGCTAGAGTAGACAGCTGTGGGCTGCTAGAGTAGACAGCTGAGGGCTGCTAGAGTAGACAGCTGTGGGTTGCTAGAGTAGACAGCTGTGGGTTGCTAGAGTAGACAGCTGTGGGCTGCTAGAGTAGACAGCTGTGGGCTGCTAGAGTAGACAGCTGTGGGCTGCTAGAGTAGACAGCTGTGGGCTGCTAGAGTAGACAGCTGTGGGCTGCTAGAGTAGACAGCTGTGGCTGCTAGAGTAGACAGCTGTGGGCTGCTAGAGTAGACAGCTGTGGGCTGCTAGAGTAGACAGCTGTGGGCTGCTAGAGTAGACAGCTGTGGGCTGCTAGAGTAGACAGCTGTGGGCTGCTAGAGTAGACAGCTGTGGGCTGCTAGAGTAGACAGCTGTGGGGTGCTAGAGTAGACAGCTGTGGGGTGCTAGAGTAGACAGCTGTGGGCTGCTAGAGTAGACAGCTGTGGTTTGCTAGAGTAGACAGCTGTGGGCTGCTAGAGTAGACAGCTGTGGTTTGCTAGAGTAGACAGCTGTGGGCTGCTAGAGTAGACAGCTGTGGTTTGCTTAGAGTAGACAGCTGTGGGCTTGCTAGAGTAGACAGCTGTGGGTTGCTAGAGTAGGACAGCTGTGGGTTGCTAGAGTAGACAGCTGTGGGTTGCTAGAGTAGACAGCTGTGGGTTGCTAGAGTAGACAGCTGTGGGCTGCTAGAGTAGACAGCTGGGGCTGCTAGAGTAGGACAGCTGTGGGCTGCTAGAGTAGACAGCTGTGGGTGCTAGAGTAGACAGCTGTGGGCTGCTAGAGTAGACAGCTGTGGGCTGCTAGAGTAGACAGCTGTGGGCTGCTAGAGTAGACAGCTGTGGGTTGCTAGAGTAGACAGCTGTGGGCTGCTAGAGTAGACAGCTGTGGGCTGCTAGAGTAGACAGCTGTGGGCTGCTAGAGTAGACAGCTGTGGGCTGCTAGAGTAGACAGCTGTGGGCTGCTAGAGTAGACAGCTGTGGGCTGCTAGAGTAGACAGCTGTGGGCTGCTAGAGTAGACAGCTGTGGGCTGCTAGAGTAGACAGCTGTGGGCTGCTAGAGTAGACAGCTGTGGGCTGCTAGAGTAGACAGCTGTGGGCTGCTAGAGTAGACAGCTGTGGGTTGCTAGAGTAGACAGCTGTGGGTTGCTAGAGTAGACAGCTGTGAGTTGCTAGAGTAGACAGCTGTGAGTTGCTAGAGTAGACAGCTGTGGGTTGCTAGAGTAGACATCTGTGAGTTGCTAGAGTAGACAGTTGTGGGTTGCTAGAGTAGACATCTGTGAGTTGCTAGAGTAGACATCTGTGAGTTGCTAGAGTAGACATCTGTGGGTTGCTAGAGTAGACATCTGTGGGTTGCTAGAGTAGACAGCTGTGGGTTGCTAGAGTAGACAGCTGTGGGTTGCTAGAGTAGACAGCTGTGGGCTGCTAGAGTAGACAGCTGTGGGTTGCTAGAGTAGACAGCTGTGGGCTGCTAGAGTAGACAGCTGTGGGCTGCTAGAGTAGACAGCTGTGGGTTGCTAGAGTAGACAGCTGTGGGCTGCTAGAGTAGACAGCTAGTGGGTTGCTAGAGTAGACAGCTGTGGGTATGCTAGAGTAGACAGCTGTGGGTTGCTAGAGTAGACAGTTGTGGGCTTGCTTAGAGTAGACAGCTGTGGGCTTGCTAGAGTAGACAGCTGTGGGCTTGCTAGAGTAGACAGCTGTGGGTTGCTAGAGTAGACAGCTGTGGGTTGCTAGAGTAGACAGCTGTGGGTTGCTAGAGTAGACAGCTGTGGGTTGCTAGAGTAGACAGCTGTGGGTTGCTAGAGTAGACAGCTGTGGGTTGCTAGAGTAGACAGCTGTGGGTTGCTTGAGTAGACAGCTGTGGGTTGCTAGAGTAGATAGCTGTGGGTTGCTGGAGTAGACAGCTGTGGGTTGCTAGAGTAGACATCTAACTAACATTGGGATCAACAACAACACATGTGTGCAAGTTTCCGATGTAATCATATTTTGCTCTCAGTGTTCTCTATATTTGGAGAAAATGCAACCTAGAATTTAGTTTTTGTGCTGTGGCTTAGGGGCAATAAAAACATTTCATAGTTCCCCAACTTAGCAAGCCGAGGCTGTGAAGTCAGCTGCAGATGATTGGAAGCAGACGCCTTGAGTTGCTTCCTGTGGTATAGGTGTCGGTCATTCAGAGAGCTGGGGCAAACTACTGAATATAAAATCTACCTAGTAAATAACAAACAGCCAAAAAATGTTGAGGTTGATTGCAGCATGCTGTAAAGAACATGCAACTAACTTTACAAAAAAGTTTTATTACTTTTAATAGCAAATAAAAGGTTCTCATCAGATCTCATCTTGCTCCTCATGTATCCTGTGGTGTCGAGCTGAAGCATAATCAGCGGGAGAGTGCCCGTTTATGGACCTTATATATTGAGATTCCCATAGACTCTGTTATCCCCTCTGTCCAGAGTTTACATGATCGGCCTTTTCTTCTGGTTCCATTTGGTCTGTACATCATTGCTTGTTGTGGTACACTGTTCATTGGTTACTTAGTTAGTTGCATATCCTTTACAGGACGTAGCAGCCAACTCCAGCATTTATTGGCTATTTATGATTCCTGGGTAAGTTCACATTCAGTAGTTTGCCATTGCTTTCTGAATGACCGGCACTCATACCATTGTATAGAAACCAATGCAAGATGGCCTGCTTCTAAATCGCCTGCAGCTGTGTTTCAAACGTGGTATGCGGAATTACCTTTGCCACAGAGCCGGTTAATTGGTACCTTAGTTATATGGCCAAACCATTTAACTCGCTGTTTCCTAATGAAATCTATGTCTGCTTTAACCCCCACTTTACTTGCTGTTTCCTAATGAAATCTATGTCTGCTTTAACCCCCACTTTACTTGCTGTTTCCTAATGAAATCTATGTCTGCTTTAACCCCCACTTTTGGTTGATTTTGGAATATCCATAATATTTTATGAATACTATGCATTTCAGATTTTCCGCCGATCCCAAGAACCAACAAATCGTTCACAGATCGGGGAAAGCTACTACAACTTGCTAAAGTTGTATGACAGCGCTCTACTGAAACAGAAGCTTCCAGGGGTGCTTGAGAGGATTCAAGTGAAATACAATGAAGAGAAGTACCCAGGACTCAGGGTGTCATATGAACATTCAACAATATTTCTAGGTTTGTGGTCTTTCTTTGGTTTAACCTTCCAGATCCCAGCCAGATCTGTGTGTGTTCAACTATTATTGTCTGTACTTGGTCTGCACCACTCGATGCTTGTTGGTGCATGATAAGGCAGATGTGGTCGGGGCTCCTTTAGTGTAAAAGAACAGATAGATCATTATGGGTTGGAGAGAATGGTGCTGCAGGGAGTGACTATAGGATCTGGTTGATACTTAAAGCTCAGAGGAAATACCAGACGGACACACAATCAGACTGCTACTGATCCCATTAGTATTGGGAAAAAACATGTATAAGGAATGTCCCAAGTGCTGAAATGTCGATTCTTGACTCAGCTCCTATCCTTGTGTACCAATCAGTCGCACTTGATTTTTACCTCTTAGTTTTGTCATTTGTTAAAGAAATCTGACCATTTGTATTATCATCATCATCCTATCATGCTAAAGAAATCTGACCATACATATGTTTTATCATCATCATCATATCATGCTAAAGAAAGCTGACCATACATTTGTTTTATCATCATATATTGCTAAAGAAATATGGCCATATTTTTGTTTTATCATCATCATATCATGCTAAGAAATCTTACCATACATTTGTTTTATTATCATCATATCATGGTAAAGAAATCTGACCACATTTTTGTTTTATCATCATCATATCTTACTAAAGAAATCTGACCATACATTTATATTAAAATTATTATCATCATGTTATGGTAAAGAAATCTGACCATATTTTTTTTATTTTGTTTTGTCATCATCATCAAATCTTGCTAAAGAAATCTGACCATACATTTGTTTTATCATTGTCATTTTTATCATTATATCATGCTAAAGAAATCTGACCATACATTTGTTTTATCATCATCATATCGTGCTAAAGAAATTTGACCTTACATTTATTTTATCATTATTATCCTCATATCATGCTATAGAAGTCTGACCATACGTTTGTTTTATCATCATCATCATCATCAGCACAGATCACATTTGTCTGTTCAATTACTAGCTCCCCAGGCTCACTGTGATCCTATTGAGTACTTCTACAACGACAGCCTGGACAAGAAAACCTTGGATGCCCATTTGTGGATCAATGGGAGAGAGCCAGACAAGGGTTGTGAGAGTCGGAGGCAGCTCTACAACAGGGGGGTCAGGTGAGTGGTTGTGTCTATCTATTCTTCTTCTTCTTGCTAGGTGGCATTGGTGGTCATGTCTGTCCATGGCCTTCTGTTTCTTGTGCTGTGAATCATTTCTGATACCGACGTTGCTCCAGGCCATAATTTCACACTGCCCAGCAACTTCTTTCTTGGTCTCACCTTGCCTCCAATATGATTTTGTTTATGTTTGATGTACGTTTACGGCATTCATTTGACAATTATTTACTTTCTTCTGTTTTGTTTTTGATTGTAAATGTAACATGCCTGATAGATATTTGGTTTGCGAAGGATGAATGACTGGAAGTGACGAATGTAAGTCGGGCCTGTGTGCCCAGTTTGTGACCTTTTGACAATAAATTTTGTTTGTCTGTTCATTATTATCCCCTCCATCTGCCTGTTGTGATGACATACTCCAGCTTTTACCTTGCATTTTTCTCATCGTAATAAATACAGGGTGTATTTTTAATGACTGCGATTTTTGAATTGCCATTCCAAGTTTTGTATTCACCCTCTGTGAACGCATGCACCATAAAAGGTAAATACAAAACTTAGAACTGCAATATTTTCAAAAACCCTACAGTCATTAAAAATACACCCTGTATAAATCATTAATATGATTCACATGTGTGTTAGTAAGTGGCCCTTTTTCACTTGTTAAATGACATTGGGAATGTGTTGCTAGAACCATATTTTTATGGACCAATGGGCACTCGTGGCTGATATGGCCAATATCACGCCAACTGCCTTTACTTTCCAAGTCATTTTCTGGTACCCATTTTGGACTGGGTCTCCTTAGGAACCCAGGTCAATTTTTAAAATTTGAATCCACCCCAGTGGGGATTGAATTCCTGACCTCCGGGACAGCAGATGAGTGTCTAACCACTATGCTACCATATCGCCTCTCTGAAAAGCAGAAGGTCCCTTGTGCAAGTTTTGACTATAAATCCCATGGCAGTTGAAAATTGCAAAGAGCAGGCCATAAGGTTGCTGCCTTGGCAAAACTATTAGGAAAGAAAATCTACCCAAGGGTGAATAGATCCTGTTGCCTTGGATGGAATCTTGACTAGAGAAAACAAACCTTAAGCTAAAGTTGGACACATTGACTTTTCAGGTATGATGCAGTTTCACCAAAAGAGGGATGAAATAGAAGCAGAAACTTAATATCAGTCTGGTGACTACTAGTTCAGTTTTAGTGTAGCATCTGTTTATGAAATATGAAATCAGCTAATGTTTCATTTATGTAGGGCTGACGTGCTAATCACCTACCCAATTCAAGAGATCTGGAAGAAACGGCAGTTTGAGTCGCTGGACCAGGTCAAGTGGACCAATGTTGGACTGCGAAGTGGTGTCTTCAGGACCTACCCTGGACACAGGTCGACCAGGAATTATGATCCTACTCAGTGAGTGTTTGACGGCATGAGATATTTCCTTGGCCTCCACTTCCTCGTTTATTTATTTTTTACCTCCTTTTCTTCCTTCTCTACTGCCCTTGTTGATTCTTCTTTTTCTGCTCTTCCTCCTTCTGCTCGTCCTCCTTCCTCTTTATCTCCTTCTATTGTTTTTTTTTCCATCTCTTTTTCTGTTGCTTTAACAAATATATTTTCTCCCTACCCATTACTGGTGTCCTTCATACTGCTTTAATTGTTAGGCAAGATTATTGTGCTGTTCATCTCGGCTTTTTATAATTAGGGTCTTTATGATGTCTTTTTCTATATCAGGCTTTGAAATTGGGCTGCTTTTTGCATCCAGCATTTGTGTCTTGCATCTCACTACTTGCCTCTGGTTTTCTGTGTCTTTTTCAGCCATTTTCTTCTCCTTTGGTCTAGGTTGTGTTGTATATATATCCATTACTGCATTGTATTGTCTGAGGATTTCTCTCACAGTTTTTAGTTCTACCTTTTCATGTGGCATTAGTAGCTTAGTTCATGTTTTGTCTTTTTGGTAGGCATCAGGGCTTCTTGACTTTTGCTGTTGACTTCAGTTTTTTTGGGCGTTTGCTCGCTTTGAACTCAAGCATAGTCCATACACCTGTTACTGCTTCTAGTACACTGGACTGATGTTTGCATGTGGATTAGCTTTCCCTATATCACTATTATTCCCTATACCAACTGACCAGTGTAGGGGTTGAACCTGCTACCTTGCATGTGGATTAGCTTTCCCTATATCACTATTATTCCCTATACCAACTGACCAGTGTAGGGGTTGAACCTGCTACCTTGCATGTGGATTAGCTTTCCCTATATCACTATTATTCCCTATACCAACTGACCAGTGTAGGGATTGAACCTGCTACCTTGCATGTGGATTAGCTTTCCCTATATCATTATTATTCCCTATACCAACTGACCAGTGTAGGGGTTGAACCTGCTACCTTGCATGTGGATTAGCTTTCCCTATATCCCTATTATTCCCTATACCAACTGACCAGTGTAGGGGTTGAACCTGCTACCTTGTATGTGGATTAGTTTTCCCTATATCCCTTTTTTCAGTTTTAGTCGGATCAACATCACATGAGTGTAACCCATAAGTGCTCCGTTCTCATCCTAACTCAAACCTGAGTCTGGAGAAACTCAGCTCAGTGCACAAACTCTGTAGAGCCGACAAGGATCCTGAAATACTTGGGTAGATTTTTAACTCAAAATTTTACCCAGGCAGCGCCGTTAGGCTACTCTTTTTCGATTTCCAACTGCCAAGGGATTTTTTACATGCGCAACAATACACACGGGCGTCCGATCTCACTACCCAGAGACCAGGGGAAATTTTATTACTAGAAGTCCATGTGAAAAAATCACGGTCCTCACCGGGGCCTGAACCCAGGACCTCCAGCACTTGAGGCGGACACCATACCTCAAGACCACGCAGTCCCCCTGTCCTATATCTCTATTATTTACTATACCAACTGACCAGTGTAGAGGTTGAACCTGCTACCTTGCATGTGGATTAGCTTTCCCTATATCCCTATTATTCCCTATACCAACTGAAGAGTGTAGGGGTTGAACCTGCTACCTCGGCAATAGCAAGCTAGATGTTTAAGAGTGAACATTCTTATCCATTCGGCCATGCTAGAAGTCTTTTGTTTGAGACAATTGGTTGTTAGTCTTGTTTTATTTTTTCATCAGTTCTATTTTCTGTCTGTATTCCTGAATATTCTTCAAACTAGTTTCTGTTTATGAGTTTTGTGTGTTTTTTCATCAGTTCTATTTGCTCTCTGTCTTCTTGGAAAGTCTTCAAACTAGTTTCTATTTATGAGTTTTGTGTGTTTTATCATCAGTTCTATTTGCTGTCTTTCTTCCTGGATATTCTTCAAATTAGTTTCTGTTTATGAGCTTTACTCTTGGCTAAATATGCCATATATCATTTGGTTTCATGTTGGACAATCTTCAACTCATCCAGGATGTGATGTGCGGTGCTGCAGCAGTTGGCACTTGTTTGGGATGCTGATCCTGGTGCAACACATTGTTGATCTAAGATTGCACCTTATATCTGCAACTTCTTTGTTTTGGTCAAGCTGTTGGTTGTTCTGTACTGCCTTCTCACCTCTTTGTAGGGCAGTCTTCATAACCTACTTACATGTTTTGAATGTAGGGGTGGCTAAAGTATCCAGTACCATGATTGCTGAGGCTGTTGACTTGTCTGTTCAGGGTTGGTCCTGCTGAAGACAGTGCTGGCGTTGGCATGTAGGTACTGGCTGTAGGGATGGCTTCCTGAGCAGTACCCATAGACATCCACTTTGCATTTGCAGTTCTTCAAAGACACAACTGAATAAATTGTGGAGAGGGACAGATAGAACTACAAAAATCAGATTTTTAAGAGCTTGCATATTTCCCATTGCAACATACGCCTGTGAGTCCTGGACACTAAACAAGCTGAACACCGCATAGAACGCCTTTGAATATAAATTTTATAAACAAATTCTAAGAATATCTTGGATAAATAAAAGAACAAATGCATCCATACTTCGAGAGCTGACTATTGAAGAAGGTTGGCTATTAAAGACTATAAAAGAAAGAAAATTGAAATATTTTGGTCCACTTGAAACGTCATGAAAGTTTGGAGAGAACAATAATGGAAGTTTATATGCCTGGGAAGAGAGGAAGAGGAAGGCCAAAGAGAAGATGGGTGCAGGATGTGGCGGATGATCTCCAGATGGTTGTATCGGATGCAGGGCATCTTGCTTATGATCGAGAGGTTTTCCTGAAGGTTGTTATAAGAGCAAGGTTCTGCAAAGGACATGCTACTGAATGAATGAATGAATGAATGAATGAATGAATGAATGAATGAATTTGCAGTTCACTTGGGTGGCCAGATTTTCTGGCACCTGGAGAACTGCAGGATTCTTGGCTGGCATAAAGTCTTTGACTGTCCCATGTTGAGGAACAACTCTCCATTCCTCTCTGTCATCTAATATGTTAAAGGAGTAGCTGTTTCTTATATTAATATTTATTTTCCTACTTCCTATGGAGGTTTCTCTGTCAAAGGTAAAATAACAAATCCTAATCCTAAGCACTGTGTGACAACTATATTTCCTCAGTACTTCAGATAACCTCCTTAAATATACCAGCGTCAGTACTCAGTTCTGTGGCGATGATCGGGTGTAGCTTTGTCCAATGCTGTTACATTTTTATAACGTCCTCTTCTTATATAAAATACATCATCTCACCTCATCTTGTGCCTCTTGTACCTTGCAGTGCTGATGTGAAGCATAAACAGCGGGAGAGTGCCCGTTTATGGGCATCATATATCGAGATTCCTATGGACTATTATTCCTTCTGTTCATTGTTTACATGGTTGGCCTCTTCTTCTGGTTCCATGTGGTCTGCACATCATATAAAATAAATAACTTTTTGTTTTAAAGCTAAAAGGTTTAATTCTTATTTCCTATGCCTAGGCATTCAGGTCACCTGAGCCTCAAAAATGGCTTTCATCTATCAGAATGAGTTTGGTGTTGAGAATTTTTTCAAGACCTGGTATTTCATCAAAAATGTAATCAAAAATGCTTTCATCTATCAGAATGAGGTTGGTGTTGAGAATTTTTTCAAGACTTGGTATTTCATAAAAAATGTCATCAAAAATGGCTTTCATCTGTTGGAATGAGGTTGGTGTTGAGAATCTTTTCAAGACCTGCTATTAAAGAACTAATTTCCAGGGGGTCTGTGCTGCAGAACTCTGTAAAAGCATTCCACATGAAATCCACAGTGTGGCTCCACACACAATTATCTAAGTAGCTGGGTGATGAAACCATGTACTACCATTCCAACATGAGGAAAATGCATAAGAAAATCATAGCCAGAACAAAAACACTCCTGAGACCTTAACAGCTCAACAGCCTATCCACCATATTGGACCAAAAACTTCTTCTTCTATGTTCGTCCGGAATGTTGTTTTAGACATAATTGCGTTGTATCTGTTTACAGCATAGCTGCAATATTTGAGCCTTTAGGCCAACACATCCGACTTCTTCAGGCATTTGTTTGCCGGGTTACCTTCCCGGGAAAATTAAGGTGTTCGGTTATTCATTGTGAACAGACTCCACCCCAATACCCAGGTAAAACAGCTTTTAATTGACAACTGATAGCTGCTGTTGTTACAAACACATTACTCTCTTATTAATACTGATTACATTTTCCTCCTCACTCAGACGTCCTTGGTATAGGCGCACCAGTGCTGCTCCACACAAAACGTCAGTGTCCACACCTTACATGGACTCAGCCGGGGTGGGTAAGATCAACACAATCTCGCAGGCGGTATTCGAAGGCATGACCCCAAAGACAGACAAGGAGTGTACCAACTTTACCAAGGGCAAGCTCATGGGAGGCTGTGTGTGTGATGTTGATACTGATTGTTATATCAGTGAGTGTTATTTTTTTGCTACTGTTGTTACTGAGATGGTGTTTATCCATAACAAATGATGATGACCATTCATTTCATCCAGTAGGGTGAAAGTTTGGAGCCGTGAGTTCTAAGATGGCTGGTAAGGCCTATTTTGGCTTGAAATGTTTTTTAACAATGTGGGTTACGAATGCTTGATGTTCCAGGAGGAGGGGGAGAAGGATCTCCTGCAGTGGTTTTTCTGTCCAGCCTGAGATAGTTTGCAGAGACAACATTTCAGGTGAACAAGGGTGTTAAAGTAAAAAGATCAACTTTATTACGCCAGGTGTTATCCCATGTGGCTCGGTCTCTTTTCCACAGAGCAGCCCACTGAAAGTGATGCGTTAGCATGCATGAACACCACAGCTTCAGCAGTGTCCCACAGGGATTTATGAGAAATATGACATTTGTGAACCAGTTGATGGAGTTTGAAAATAAAGCCAGGCCTGGTCATGGATTTTTCCCAAAAACTTAAAGTTGCTGGATCATTAAAAAATTAGTCTAAAACAATGTGCTGACACTAGATAGGCCTATGACCATAAAAATAATAATCTTGCTTATTGGAGTAATTTTGTTGGGACAATTGTAATAGCTCAAAAATGAGAAAATTCAAAAGGCAGCTGGCCGGTCATGGTTTTTTTCCCAAACAATTAAAGTTGCTGGATCACTAGGAAATTAGTCTAGAACAATTTCCTTTCACTGGATATGACCATAAAAGTAATAAACTGCAATACTAGACCAATTTGTATGGAAAAATTGAAATAGCCCAAAATTGAAAAATTTCAACAGGCCATGGATTTTTCCCAAAAAAGTAAAGTTTCTGGATCACTAAAAAATTAGTCTAAAACAATGTGCTGACACTAGATATGACCATAAAAATAATAAACTACCATACTGGACCAATTTTTATGGAAAAATTGAGATAGCTCAAAATTGAGAAATTTCCACAGGCGGGTCATTGATTTTTACAAAAAAATTAAAGTTGCAGGATCACTAAACAATTATTCTAAAACAATGTGCTGACACTAGATATGACCACAAAAATAATAAATTGCCATACTGGACCAATTTTTATTTAAAAAATTGAGATAGCTCAAAGTTGAGAAATTTCAACATTCAGCCAGTCATGGATTTTCCCCAAAAAAATAAAGTTGCTCGATCACTAGGAAATTAGTCTAAAACACTGTCCTGTCACTAGATACGACCAAACAAGTAATAAACTGTCACACTGGACCAATTTTTATGGAAAAATTGAGATAGCTCAAAATTGAGAAATTTCCACAGGCCTATAATAAAATAAGGCTAATAATAAAACTATGTGCTGACACTAGATATGACCATAAAAATAATAAACTGCCAAAAAGGTCATAGATTTTTCCCCAAAAAAATTAAAGTTGCTGGATCACTAACAAATTACTCTAAAACAATGTGCTTACAATAGATATGACCATAAAAATAATAATCTTACCTATTGGAGTAATTTTGTTGGGAAAATTGTAATAGGTCAAAAATGAGAAAATTCAACAGGTGGCCGGTTATTGTTTTTTCCCCAAACAATTAAAGTTGTTTGATCACTAGGAAATTAGTCTAGAACAATATCATGTCACTAGATATGACCACAAAAGTAATAAATTGCCATACTGAACCAATTTTTATGGAAAAATTGAGATAGCTCAAAGTTGAGAAATTTCCACAGGCACCCGTCATGGATTTTTCCCAAAAAATTAAAGTTGCTCGATCACTAGGAATTTAGTCTAGAACAATGTCCTGTGACTAGATATAACCCCCCAGGAGTATCTGGGAAAAATGCACTCGTGAACCGAAAAGGCAATCCAGTCAAATCAGTGACAGGCCAGCCGCCATCATTCTGAACGTACAGTTATTAAAATCATATATACAAATGTAATAATGTGGATTTAATCACTATAAACATCCTACTATCTTCCTGTCCCCAGAGGTATGCTATAAAAGTGCCGCGGAGGGCCCGAATAAAGACCAACGTCGGTGTGCCACAGAACGAGTTGAGGCCGTGACTGGTCTGGACATCCTGTACGATGACTTTCAGAATAAATCCCTGGAAAGCATGCAGGCCTCAGACTTCCGCAAATCGTGTGGTCAGATTTATGATTGTCCCGACGGAGAACCAGGATGCCAGACTAGGTACCCTCAATGATAAACATACTACTGTCCAGTCATTTGTTTACTATAAGTGCTTCTCTGTCTGGACAAACAATTGCCATTTATAATAGGAAATGAAAACAGTTAGGTACTTGTAACTCCTGCGAACATGTGACAGATACTAAATACAAACACAGTGTACCTTACAACTGTTCTTATTTCCTATTGTTATATCCTGCTACTGCCGTGATATCTCTTCTCTATTATTATTTAGAAAAACGTTTATACATGTGTACACAGTTTAGGCAGCATGGTAGCGTAGTGGATACATGTGTACAGTTTAGGGAGCATGGAAGCATAGAGGATATATGCGTACAGTTTAGGGAGTATGTTAGCGTAGTTGATAGATGTGTACAGTTTAGGGAGCATGTTAACTTGGTGGATAGATGTGTACAGTTTAGGGAGCATGTTAGCATAGTGGATAGATGTGTACACAGTTTAGGCAACATTTTAGCATTGTGGATAGATGTGTACAGTTTAGGCAGCATGTAAGCGTAGTGGATAGATGTGTACACAGTTTAAGGAGCATGTTAGCGTAGTGGATAGATGTGTACACAGTTTAGGGAGCATTATAGCATAGTGGATAGATTTGTACAGTTTAGGGAGCATGTTAGCATAGTAGATAGATGTGTACACAGTTTAGGGAGCATGGTAGTGTAGTGGATAGATGTGTACACAGTTTAGGGAGCATGGTAGTGTAGTGGATAGATGTGTACACAGTTTAGGGAGCATGGTAGCATAGTGGATAGATATGAACAGTTTAGGGAGCATGGTAATGTAGTGGATAGATGTGTACACAGTTTAGGGAGCATTTTAGCATAGTGGATAGATTTGTACAGTTTAGGGAGCATATTAACGTAGTGAATAGATGTGTACAGTTTAGGGAGCATGGTAGCACAGTGGATAGATGTGTACAGTTTAGGGAGCATAGTAGGGTAGTGGATAGATGTGTACAGTTTAGGGAGCATAGTAGGGTAGTGGATAGATGTGTACAGTTTAGGGAGCATGGTAGTGTAGTGGATAGATGTGTACAGTTGAGGGAGTATGTTAGCATAGTGGATAGATGTGTACACAGTTTAGGGAGCATGGTAGTGTAGTGGATATATGTGTACAGTTTATGGAGGATGTTAGCATAGTAGATAGACTTGTACAGTATAGGGAGCAGTTAGCATAGTGGATAGTTGTGTCAGTTTAGGGGGCATGTTAGCGTAATGGATAGATTTGTACAGTTTAGGGAGGATGTTAGCATAGTAGATAAATGTGTACACAGTTTACGGAGCATGGTAGTGTAGTGGATAGATGTGTACACAGTTTAGAGAGCATGGTAGCATAGTGGATAGATGTCTACAGTTTAGGGAGCATGGTAGTGTAGTGGATAGATGTGTACAGTTTAAGGAGCATGGTGTTGTAGTGGATAGATGTGTACAGTTTAGTGAGCATAGTAACATAGTGGATAGATGTGTACAGTTTAGGGAGCATTGTAGCATAGTGGGTAGATTTATACACAGTCTAGGGAGCATGTTAGCATAGTGGATAGATGTGTACAGTTTAGGGAGGATGTTAGCATAGTAGATAGATTTGTACAGTTTAGGAAGCATGGTAGCATAGTGGATAGATGTGTACACAGTTTAGGGAGCATGGTAGTGTAGTGGATATATGTGTACAGTTTAGGGAGCATGTTAGCATAGTGGATAGATGTGTACACAGTTTAAGGAGCATGTTAGCGTAGTGAATAGATTTGTATAGTTTAGGAGCATGTTAGCATAGTAGATAGATTTGTTCATTTTAGGGGGCATTTTAGCATAGTGGATAGATTTGTACAGTTTAGGGAGCATGTTAGCATAGTGCATAGATGTGAACAGTTTAGGGAGCATGTTAGCATAGTGCATAGATGTGAACAATTTAGGGAGCATGGTAGCATAGTGGATAGATTTGTACAGTTTAGGGAGCATGGTATTGTAGTGGATAGATGTGTACACAGTTTAAGGAGCATGTTAGCGTAGTGGATAGATGTGTACACAGTTTAGGGAGCATTATAGCATAGTGGATAGATTTGTACAGTTTAGGGAGCATGTTAGCATAGTAGATAGATGTGTACACAGTTTAGGGAGCATGGTATTGTAGTGGATAGATGTGTACACAGTTTAGGGAGCATGGTATTGTAGTGGATAGATGTGTACACAGTTTAGGGAGCATGGTAGCATAGTGGATAGATGTGTACACAGTTTAGGGAGCATGGTAGCGTAGTGGATAGATGTGTACACAGTTTAGGGAGCATGGTAGTGTAGTGGATAGATGTGTACAGTTTAGGGAGCATGGTAGTGTAGTGGATAGATGTGTACAGTTTAGGGAGCATGGTATTGTAGTGGATAGATGTGTACAGTTTAGGGAGCATGGTATTGTAGTGGATAGATGTGTACACAGTTTAGGGAGCATGGTATTGTAGTGGATAGATGTGTACACAGTTTAGGTAGCATGGTAGTGTAGTGGATAGATGTGTACACAGTTTAGGGAGCATGGTAGTGTAGTGGATAGATGTGTACAGTTTAGGGAGCATGGTATTGTAGTGGATAGATGTGTACAGTTTAGGGAGCATGTTAGCATAGTGGATAGATGTGTACACAGTTTAGGGAGCTTGGTATTGTAGTGGATAGATGTGTACACAGTTTAGGGAGCATGGTATTGTAGTGGATAGATATGTACACAGTTTAGGGAGCATGGTAGTGTAGTGGATAGACCCCTGTCTACCGGCCCAGAGGTCAAGAGTTTGAATCCATATAAGGGCAGAGTTTTTGTAATTGACCTGGGCCCTCTGGTTAACCCAGCCTAAAAAGGGTACTAAAATATGTCTTGGGAAGTACAAACAAACGAACTTTATTTTTAAAGGGTTGCAAATTGGGCACGCAGGCCTGTCTTACTTCGGCCCTTTCAATTACTCATCTTTCGTCCATCAATTATCTGTTGTGCTTGTTACATTCAGATAAAAAAAAACATAAATGTTGTGAACATAAACATTGCATGTTACCATTTTATGAAACAGGCAGGCAGACATACACACATGCGTACATACACACATACCTACGTACATACATTCATACCTACCTGATGGAGAGCCAGGTTGCCAGATTAGATACCCTCAATGATAATGACACTACTGTCCACTCATTTGTTTACTATACCTGATGTATGTCTGGACAGGCAGCCAGCAGGATCCACCGAGTGCTGATTGGTCTTTAAAGATGTGGGTTTAGCACAATATACTTGATGCACCCAGGGCATGTCCAAGTGTCCTTGACTTACTTACAGTGTAGTCTGCAGATCGTGGCCAATAATTGTGTCTGTCACAGATTAAATTGGATTTATTTCATTTGTCAAAGATACAAATATTTATATCTGTCACAGATTACATCAGATTTATTTCATCTGTCAAAGATACAGATATTTTCCACTCGTCACTGCCGCCATGATTTATTGTGCAAGCCAGGCTTTTAAAACTTTATGTTGCTTGTGATAAAAAACAAAAGTCATCATATCCTTGCTGACATAATGTATTGTGCAGACCAGAATTTTGAAATTTTATATTTCATTGATTAAAAAAAAAAATCATTTTATCCTTGCTGACATAATGTATTGTACAGGCCAGGTGTTTTTAACTTGTTGTTTCATCTCTGATATATATAAATCATTTGCCACTTATCCTTGCTGTCTGTCATCTCAAATAAATGCCATTTATACTCATGGAAACAGTTTAGTAAGCAGATCATATTATTTTATTTCATCTGTGATAGATACAAATATTTGTCATTTATCAGTGCTATCACAATTTATAGTGTTACAACGTTAGTTGCATAACCTTTACAGGATGTCGCAGTCAACCCAGCATTTTCTGGAAGCTTGTGATTTCTTGGCAAGTTTACGTTCAGTAGTTTGCCATTGCTTTCTGAACAACCAGCATTCATACCATTGTATGGAAACCAACACAAGGCAGTCTGCTTCCAAATTACTCGCTGCTGTGTTTCATAGTGTGCGGGATTATGAATTGCATTCATATCCTGTTCGCCACAGAGCTGGCTAATTTACAGTCTAAGACAGGTTTTAACAATTTTGTTTTGTTCGTAATAGATAAAAATCATTTGCCACTTAAGTCACCTTAAGTTCCTCTGAAAGTAGTGATTAAGAGAATTGATCATATCATCTCATAAGCATGCCAGACATTTCTCTGTTAGTCATCATCATCATCAAGTGCCGTGCCGGCTGGCGTAGGCGTTCATGGCTCTCCATAGATCTCGGTCTTTGGTTTTCTGGATCAACTCTGCTGCTGATATTCCTCCATGCCACCGTCTCAATCCATCCAGCATCACTTCTCTTGGTCTACCTCTGCCTCTCTTCCCCTCGATCTTTCCAGTTGTTACAATGTTCTCCAATGCCTCTCTTCTCATCACATGACCGAGGAAAGCTGTTTGTCTCTGTCTTATTGTTGTATATAATGTTCTAGTTTCATTAGCCTGTTTCAGGCAGTCGTCGTTAGTTACTCTGGCAGTCCAAGGAATTCGCAACATTCGTCTCAGGAACCACATCTCTGTTGCTTCTAATTTCTTCTTAATTTGTTCATTTACATTCCAAGATTCACTGCCATACAGCAAAACTGGTTCTACATAGCATTTCAGCACTCTCTTTCTTACATTCAGTGACAGTGACTTATTGCATAAGATACTCTTCATTTTATGAAATGCGGCTTTTGCCTGCCCTATTCTGCTCCTAATCTCTGTTGTACATCTTCCATCTGATGTTATAAATGCCCCTAGGTATCTAAAATTATCAACTTGGTTAAGGATTTTCCCTTCTATTTCTATGTCACATTTTGGTGTCACCATTTTCTTTGATATTATCATTGTTACTGTTTTCTTGATATTCAAGTTGAGTCCTTTCCTTGCACTCTCTGTTACTACAATGTCTAATAATTGTTGTAGGTCTGTTGAATTATCCGCCACCAATACTGTGTCATCTGCATAGCGTATATTATTTATATTATAACCTCCAACTAGTATTCCTGGCATCTCTTTGATCTCTCTCATTATTACTTCGCTATACAGGGAGAAAAGATCTGGTGACAAGACACACCCTTGTCGTACTCCTAGCTTTATCTGTTCGTAACTACCCTCTTTATTTCCCATTTTAATTGCTGCTACTTGGTTCCAGTAAATATTCTTTATTATTCTTAAATCTTTTCCATCAGTGTTGATATCTTCCAACATTTTAATCAGTTCATCATGTTTCACTTTATCAAATGCCTTAGTATAATCTATGAAGCACAAATATATGTCCCTCTGTTTCTCTATTGACCTTTCTATTAGTGTCCGCAATGTATAAATTGCATTGTTTGTGCCCTTTCCTTCCACAAATCCATACTGTTCTTCACTAATTTCCATTTTTATTTTCTTTTTGGTTCTTCTCATTATGATTCTGAGTAGAAGCTTAGTGATATGGTTTATAAGGTTAATTGTACGAAAATCTTCACAATCAATTGCTCCTGGTCTTTTTGGTATAGCTATAAATACAGATTTCAGCATATCACTGGGTAAATATCCACTGCTGTAAATATCATTCAACATTTTGGTTAATATATCTACTCCAAATTCTCCCAATACTTCTAATTCTTCTATTGTGATTTCATCTGGCCCAGCTGTTTTTCCTTTCTTCATACGTTTCATAGCGTCAGCGACTTCTTCTTTCAGAATAGGTGGACCTTCTCTGTTAGTAGTGAGTAAAAACAGCTGGTTACATCAACTCATGGGAAGAATACCAGAGATTTCTCTATTAGTAGTGAGTAAAATCAGCTGAATACATCATCACATAGGAAGATTACCAGAGATTTCTCTGGGAGCGAAAAAGATTATGAATAAAAGAGATATAAGAATAAAGGTCACTTGTCTCATAACAGCAAGATCTACCCATAATGCAGCATCTTCATCAAACTATCTCACCCCTTTTCTATAGTTTAAAGGCCATAACCTTCATCAAACTACCTTACTTCTTTTATATGATGTAAAGGCCAGCATCTTCATCAAACTACCTCACCCCATTTCTATAATGCAAAGGCCAGAATATTCATCAATCTACATTATCCTTTTCTGTAATGTAATGGCCAGCATCTTCATCAAACTACTTTACCTCTTTTCTGTAATGTAAAGGCCAGGTTTTAATTAGAAATATGCTCACATTTCCAGGTGCTACCTCTTTGATACATCAGCTTTCCTGGTGATGGATGCCGATTTTCTAACGGCAAATGCCCTTGACCCCTCTCAGTATGAAATGGTGACCCTTGGTCGCAAGGAAGGGGAGATAATGAAACATCTGGTCTATTCTCATAAGTTTTTCAAGCGGGAGGAGTCCATTGATTTCCAAGGCTCGTGTCGTATATCGGCAGATGACCCAAAGGTACAGTAATACTGACTTTAATATTTTAACATTATTTTGTGTCATGCCCTAGTGCATTTTTGTTAGACTGTTGGTGTTAAAACTGTTGTGTTAAATAAATTGTAAGCATTTTTATATTTTTGTATTTAAATAGATAAAGTATAGCATAGGACAAGCAAAAACTGCATTCTGTCAAATGAAGAACATGTTTTGCAATAAGTCCTTGTCATCAGAAGTTAGAAAAAGAATTCTTGCACATTACATAGAACCAATTTTAACATGTGACTGTGAATCCTGGACAATTAGTAAACAGATGAGAAAATCCCTATAGGTCTTGGAGATGTGGTTTTATAGAAGAATGCTGAAAAGTCATTGCACAGTCAAAATCAACAATCTGGACATTTTGAGGGAGGTTCTATACAGCATTTAAGTAATCTCTTTCTGACATTTAATGTGAATGACTTATCACATAGATACTTTTCATCTTCTATAATGCAACGCTTGTTTGCCCTATTATTTCCTTAATCTTCGTTACGCATGTTCCATCTAATCTTATAATTTCCCATAGATATTTAAATGCATTGAATTGGTAAAAGAAACACATTCATTCAGTAGCATGTCCTTTGCAGAACCTCGCTGCCATAACAACCTTCCGGAAAACCTCTCAATCATAAGCAAGATGTCCCGCGTCTGATACACCCATCTGGAGATCATCCGCCACATCCTGCACCCATCTTCTCTTTGGCCTTCCTCTTCCTCACTTCCCAGGCATATATCCTTCCAATATTGTTCTCTCCAAACTTTCGTGATGTTTCAAGTAACCAAAATATTTCAATTATCTTTGTTTTATCGTCTTTAATAGCCAACCTTCTTCAATATTCAATTCTTAAAGTATGGATGCATTTGTTCTTTTCTTTACCCAAGATATTCTTAGAACTCATCTATAACACTTATATTCAAAGGCATTTATGCGCTGTTCAGCTTGTTTAGTAAGTGTTGATGTCTCACAGGCGTATGTTGCAATGGGAAAGATGCATGCTCTTAAAAATCTAATAAAAGAAACACAGTGAATGAATATGGCAATGAATATAATTTTTCTATAAATTCTCATACAGGTAACTTTGGATGGTCTTCCTCAAAATCCAGAGGAAAAAGATGATTATTACAAGCAAAGAGGAAAGATTCCAAAATTCCATAATGTTTTTGGATGTATTCAAAATGTAGTTAGTTACAAGACAGATGATGCGGCTTTAGGTAAGTGATAGTTTTTTTTAAGTTCTCTATCACTGTCTTTATGCCTGTCCAATTCTGTTGTAGTTCTGTCTCTGTCTTTATGTTTGTCCAAGTCTGTTGAAGTTCTGTCTCTGCCTTTATATCTCTCCAATTCTGTTTAGTTCTCTATCTTTACTTCATTTCTGCCCAAGTCTGATGCAGTTCTTTATCTCCATCTTTATGTCTGTCAAAGTCTGTTGTAGTTCTACATCTCTGTCTGTATGTCTGTCAAATTCTGTTGTACTTCTAATATCTGTCTGTATGTCTGTCCAATTCTGTTGTAGTTCTACATCTCTATCTTTATGTTTGTCCAAGTCTGTTGTTGTTCAGTCTCTACCTTTATGTCTGTCCAAGCATGTTGAATTCTCCATCTCTACCTTTATTTTTGTCCAAATCTGTTGAATTCTCCGTCTCTGCCTTTATGTTTGTCCAAGTCTGTTGAATTCTCCGTGCCTGCCTTTATGTTTGTCCAAATCTGTTGAATTCTCCATCTCTGCCTTTATGTCTGTCCAAATCTGTTGAATTCTCCGTCTCTGCCTTTATGTCTGTCCAAGTATGTTGAATTCTCCGTCTCTGCCTTTATGTTTGTCCAAGTCTGTTAAATTCTCCGTCTCTGCCTTTATGTTTGTCCAAGTATGTTGAATTCTCCATCTCTGCCTTTATGCCTGTCCAAGTCTGTTGAATTCTCCATCTCTGCCTTTATGTCTGTCCAAGTATGTTGAATTCTCCATCTCTGCCTTTATGTTTGTCCAAGTCTGTTGAATTCTCCATCTCTGCCTTTATGTCTGTCAAAGTCTGTTGAATTCTCCGTCTCTACCTTTATGTCTGTCCAAGTCTGTTGAATTCTCCGTCTCTGCCTTTATGTTTGTCCAAGTCTGTTGAATTCTCCATCTCTACCTTTATGTCTGTCCAAGTATGTTGAATTCTCCATCTCTGCCTTTATGTTTGTCCAAGTCTGTTAAATTCTCCGTCTCTGCCTTTATGTTTGTCCAAGTATGTTGAATTCTCCATCTCTGCCTTTATGTTTGTCCAAGTATGTTGAATTCTCCATCTCTACCTTTATGTCTGTCCAAATCTGTTGAATTCTTCGTCTCTGCCTTTATGTTTGTCCAAGTCTGTTGAATTCTCCATCTCTACCTTTATGTTTGTCCAAGTATGTGGAATTCTCCTTCTCTGCCTTTATGTTTGTCGAAGTATGTTGAATTCTCCGTCTCTGCCTTTATGTCGGTCCAAGCATGTTGAATTCTCCATCTCTACCTTTATGTATGTCCAAATCTGTTGAATTCTCCGTCTCTGCCTTTATGTCTGTCCAAGTCTGTTGAATTCTCCATCTCTACCTTTATGCCTGTCCAAGTATGTGGAATTCTCCATCTCTGTCTTTATGCCTGTCCAAGTCTGTTGAATTCTCCATCTCTGACTTTATGTCCATGTCTCTTGAAAGATTGATCAAACATGGCACTAGGCCCATATTTACTTGACCAAATCACACTCAACATGTGATGTACTCGGTATCCTGACACCCGCCCTACCTTCTGGATAAATGTATTGTACTGTATTGTATGAGGCGGGAGCCATAGTAGTGTAGCAGCAAGCATAATTGCTTCCCATCCTGTTGGTCATATATTCAAATCCCTATCATAGTGGATTTTTAACCAATTCAGCGCCAAACAAAAAGTAGGTTTGGACCAAACATGGCGCACAATCAATAGGCTAGTATTATGATGCAAATTTCTGTTCACTGAGCATTGAATTTCCGGAAAATACCACGAAACAAAACAAAAAGCATGGTGACCCTAATCGATATATCATCCTTCTGTCCAAATGGGAGGTCACATGTGCCGATCTGTTATCCTTCAGCACTGAATCAGTTAAAATGACTTGGTCTGTCAGGTCTGTCTTTACCTGGTCGACCCAGCTTAATATGGGTGCCGGGAATTGTCATGAGAATTACCGGTGACCACATGACCCATTGAATACCAACTTGTCCGTGGAAATATGGGGCTAGCAACTTATACCGAATAGACCTCAAGGTGTGTAATGCTAAATAAGAATACATCAGGCTGCCCAGTGTTGGAGGAGTAGTGGTGTCTGATGGGAGGTGCCTTGAAGAGGTTAGAACAAGAATTGCCATGGTGAAGGTAGCCTTTTGCGAGATGGAAAACATACTGACCAATAAAATTATGTCATTTGCAATGAGAAAAACAGCATTGAAGTGCTTCCTACAACCTGTACTTTTGTATGGATGTGAAGTGTGGACAATGAGCAGACAAGCTAAAGTACATCTAATGGCTGCGGGAATTTGGCCCCCTTAGGAGAATGCACAGACCATGGACAGACAGAAAAACTGATGACCAAGTCCTACAAGAAACAGATGAAAACTGTAAACTGATTAGAGAAATTAGACACAGACAGTCACAATTTTTTGGACACTTTTTGAACACATTTTTTGGACTTTTAAGAAGAAATAAATTGGAGAACTTGGTGACAACTGGCGAGATTGAGGGGAAAAGAACAAGTGGAGGCAGAGAAGTAAATACCTGGATGGCTTGGCCACACGGTATGGTTGAGACAAGAACACATAGCTGATCCTCGACTCTGGTGATCGTGTGAGATGGCAAAACTTGACAGCCCACGATTATCCGCATGGTTCATGATGATGATGAGAATGAACCAAAGAGTAGTAGAACAAATCAAAGACTTTGATAACATGAAATGTTGAATTGTGAATATGATGCCATTGCATCTACATAACAGTACACGTCTTCTCTTGTCATTTTTTTTGCAGGTCCTAGTGGAATGATAACTGGAAATGTGTCTGGTCCCTGTATGTCTGGTTTCTATTACGTAACAGCTTTACCGCAAACAAACCTTTACCTGTTGGTTATAGAGGATTGGTTTGCCTACAGGCAAAGCTTGTTTTATAATTTCAATTGCAAGATAACAAGAAGGTAATGTTATGGTCACCATTGATTTGTGCAGTGTCTTTTTTTAAACATCTGAGTTCTTGTTTTCTTTATTTATATCTTGTGAGTGTTGTCTTCTCTCTCTCTCTCTCTTTCTCTCTCTCTCACTCTCTTTCTCATGTATGTATGAGTAAATGTTTGTTAGTGTGTTTGTGATTGTGACTGGGTGCATGCAGGGAGTGTGCGTTTCTGAGTTACTGAGTATGTGTTTGTGTAACTGATGTCTGTATTTATGAATGTGTGTTTGAAGGTATGTATGTATGTGTTTATATATGTGTTTGTGTGCCTGCCTTCTTGTCTCATAACATGGTAAAACGCATGTTTATGTTCACATCATTCATTTGACAATATTCTTTCTGAGTGAATGTGACATGCACAGTAGATAATTGATGTACAAAAGATGAGTGGTTGGAAGGGCCGAATGTAAGACAGGCCTGTATGCCCAATTTGTGGCCCTTTGAAAATAAAGCTTGTTCGTTTGTTCATTCTCTTGTGTCTTTTATCCCCCATCGGAGCAAAGGCCCTCAACGAAGTCACTCCATGCTGCACTATCTTTTGCTGTTTCATTCAGCTCAGTCCATATCCTCCCCATATTTATCTCTTTCTGTAATTCCCTTCTCCAAGAGTTTTTACAAAGTTTTAACATCCCAGGTGCCAATTGCGGATATGTTCCTAGGTGAAAGGGAGCTAACTGGCCATGCAGTTTAAATACAGCCTCCACATCATGCTATACCTCTTCTAGAAGATTCTCCTTTCCTCTTGGTTGTTTGATTTATTCCTGTTTCTTTACCTTGAGATTGTTCATGATTGGTTAGATTTTGTATTGAGTAAGCCAGTCTCCTGCCCATTCCTCCTTAATCGCTTGTTACGACATGCATACTTGGTTACAGTGTTACTTTTCTTTGCTTCCCTTACGGACTCTGGTAATATAAGAGTGGTCTTCCTTTTACTTCAATAATAAGCAATTTCTTAAATATGTCATATGGGACGCAGAATAAACTAGCAAATGTGAAACATAAATAAATCATATAGCTATATTTACTGTTTTCTTTGTGACTGCATAAGCCATCATCATCTGTATCTGTGTAATGAAACATTCACAGAGCCTTGGTAAATGGCACCATAGCATTAATATATTTCCGCAATTACTATCTGAATTTTCTTGGAACACGAGTTCTTATATTACTCGGTTTTTCTCAGCAGTCTTTTTTTTTCATTGGTCAGGCCATCAGCCAGGCACTGTGAAGGTCATGGGTACATTTTCAGACTGCATCGTTCAGACCACAATAGCATATGTTTTTGAGACCCCTGGGGGGATCTTTGCTAGAGCTACTGAGTTCATGCGCTCTGCAATACTCTCTGCAGGTGACATGTAGTGGGAGACTGAGCCAGATGGAGTAAAACCTGGTGCAATGAAGTCATCTTTAACCATTCAGGGTGGTATTGCGCTGGGTGTATCCTATTTGACTCTGCCTTTTTCCGCAGGGCGACCTACCAAAAAAGTCTCACAAAGCACGAACTCTGTAGCTCTAGCAACGACCCCCCGGAGTCTCCAAGAAAATTGAACTCATGAACCTCTGGAATCAAACCCACAACCTTCGGAGCATGAGGCAGGTGGCTTAACCACTTTGCGACAGAGACTCCCAATCATACAGGGGGCAGCTCATCAGTACATGAATGTTTTCTTGATACAACATGAGTTAGTATTTCATCAAAGCCTCTGATTTTATTGTTTGTATTTTAATGAGTTAGTATTTCATCAAAGCCTCTGATTTTATTGTTTGTATTTTAATGAGTTAATATTTCATCAAAGCCTCTGATTTTATTGTTTGTATTTTAATGAGTTAGTATTTCATCAAAGCCTCTGATTTTATTGTTTGTATTTTAATGAGTTAGTATTTCATCAAAGCCTCTGATTTTATTGTTTGTATTTTAATGAGTTAGTATTTCATCAAAGCCTCTGATTTTACTGTTTGTATTTTAATGAGTTAGTATTTCATCAAAGCCTCTGATTTTACTGTTTGTATTTTAATGAGTTAGTATTTCATCAAAGCCTCTGATTTTATTGTTTGTATTTTAATGAGTTAATATTTCATCAAAGCCTCTGATTTTACTGTTTGTATTTTCTATACAGTGTTGTCAACAGCGGAGCTTACCGCATCATTAATGGAACTTGCGCCCACAAGGAAACGTCTACCAGTACATTGAAGGACCTAGGCAAATGTCCAAAATTGAATGACGTCAAACCACGGTGCCAGTTTAATGAAGCAGCCATTGTCATTGGGCATATAACATTCCTTGTTGGGGCTTTACTACTTTCCTATCTATAACGTGCAAATGCATGCACCCTTATGTCTTTTTGTTGCATTGTATAATTTCTTAACTACATATTAAAATGTACCTTTAAAGGAATAACATATGTTTAAAAAAAAAAACAGACTAGTCATAGAACATAACATTCCATATTAGAGCTTTACCCTCTTTTATATCTTTAACTTGCAAATGCAAGCTTATTGTTGTTCTTTTGTTGCATTTTATAACATATGTTGGTAAGATGGTGGCACATCTGCCCTCATATGACACTAGCCTCAATCATAGCACAGATTCATCATTTAGTAGAGCACACAATTGATAGACATTTTAATCAAGTTATTATTTAATAGGATGTATATTCGATGAATATCATTTACTCGTGATTTGAGAGTGACCGAATGAGTGCCAGAGGCTTTGCCACTTTGTCATTTCTAGTCACTGCATCTCTCGAAATCCACTAATTCCGGGATGCCCTGGAAGTTCAGTTCAAATCTGTGAAGGCCATGTATCCATAGTATGGGATGGATATCTTTTTTAGTTTTTATCTTCCACATTCCATGTAATTGGATCAACCCTTTTTTACATATATGTATAATCATTTACATGTATCCTCCATATAAAAGAAGGAAATCTTCAAGGCAGATCTCGTAGCAGTGTGAATGAAGTATTAGACCTTGATATATACAAGCTCACAGTATAATGATGTTGAGTGACCAACGTCTTTCCTCAACACCTTTTGTTTCCAGATAATTTCCAGAAATTTCTCAAAAATGATCAGATTTATAATTTATGATGAAGAATCGATGTTATTGCACATGAGATAAGCCACTGATGGATACAAAATCCTATCAGCAATGGATATAAAAGTCTTTCCAATGATGGATGCAAATTCTTACCAGCAATGGATATAAAATTCTTTCCAGTGATGAATACAACATCCTACCAGCAATGAATATACAACAATTCTTTCCAGTGATGGATACAAAATCCTACCAGCAATGAATATAAAATTCTTTCCAATGATGGATAACAAAATCCTACCAGCAATTGATATAAAACTCTTTCCAATGATGGATACAAAATTCTACCAGAAATCGATATAAAACTCTTTCCAATAATGGATACAAAATCCTACCAGCAATTGATATAAAACTCTTTCCAATGATGGATACAAAATCCTACCAGCAATGGATATAAAATCTTACCACTGATAAATATAGCATTCTATCACTGATGGATATAAAATCATACCACTGATGGATTTAAATCCACATGCCCATCAAAGCCTCACATTCCTTAACATGGGAAAACTCTGTCTAACAAACTGGTCACTAAATTCAAAACATAATTTTTCAGTAAATATTCTAAGATTTAGTGAAGTGTCTCGAGCAAACAGCAAACATAGTATATTATTTCTACAGCAGGCAGTTTGTATAACAAAGGTTTTAAATGTATGAACACTGTTTAGTGCAATATTGAATTTTTTCTAATTTATACTAGATGAAGTATGTCAATTTTGTATTAAGTTTATTAGCAATCTCATTCTTTTAAAACTTTTTATTAACTTTTATCATATTTTAATTTGTAAAATGTTTCTATGAAATATGTTTATATTTACAGAAATCAACGAATGTGTATCTCAATAGCTGTATGTACATATTATATTTTTATTTGGGGGGGGGGGGCATGAGAAGAAATAAACTGGGGAACTTGGTGACAAATGGCAAGACTCAGGGGAAAAGAACAAGGGGAAGGCAGAGGTAAATATCTAGATGTCATGATCGAGACAAAACCACAAAGCTGATCCACGACTGATGATCGTGTGAGCCGGCTAACCATGACCACCCACTCTTATCAGCATGGCACATGATGATGGTGTTGATATATATAAATATTAAAGATAGTCGCACAGTAGATGATGCTGTTGTTGTGTGAAGTACTAGTCCTTTACATGTCCTTGGCCATGACCTATGGGATGTGTGGACAACTTGTGGTCTATCCTTCCCACACAAATGTCTAGGACCCATTCTTACAAGGCTGAGTCAACTCCATAGATGTATGTACTGATTGAAAAAATAAACCTGTCTCTGCTGGGGATAGAACTTGGACCATTGTCTTGGCAGGTGAGTGCCCTAACCAGTGACAATATATATATATATATATGTACCATTGGCACAATGTGGTGTGTCGGGTTTGGCGAGTGCTGCCAGATATATATATATATATATATATATATATATATATATATATATATATATATATATATATATATATACAGGATGCCTGTAAAGTCTCACTACACTTTATATGTAGAACAAATTTGAAAAAAAATTCTTTCTTCTGTTGATAACACCATTCTATTTGGAGTGCAAAGAATTACTCCAGCAGACGACAGCCATTTGCTGCATATTGCTTCACACTGGACTGTGGAGCACATTTTTTAAGGACATCATGAACTTCATTTTTTTAATTTATTCTATGTACAAAGTTTAGTGAGAAACCCAGTATATAGTCATTTTTAAAATGTTATTGTTGAGTAGGTTTATATATACTCTATGTTGGATAAAGAGGTGAAATCAAGCGCACGAAAAGACAAACAGAACTTTATTCACAGCCTGGCCTCCGACGCTGAAGCAGCTGCCAGAACTGGAAACAACAGAGCCGTATTCCATATCATGAAGCAACTATGCAATCACTCACCTACACCAAATATACCCATCAAAGACAAACAAGGCAATCAACTGTTATCCGATGACCTTCAAAAGCAACGATGGGCAGAACATTTCAAAGAAATATTAAATAGACCGCAGCCTGACACTGTTCCGAACCTGGATGGAGAAATTACTATGCCCCCACTGGATGCCTCCTGCGAGTCATTCACCATGGAAGAGATTAAAGCAGCCACCAAAAAATTGAAGAACAACAAAGCTGTTGGTGAAGATGAAATCTCAGGAGAAATGCTCAAAGCAGCAGATGAGAACACCTTACAACGTTTGTTACAGCTGATCAATAAAATCTGGCAAAGCGAATCCCCACCACAACAGTGGAAAGATGGCGTAATTTTCAAACTGCCTAAAAAGGGCGATATGTCTGATTGCAATAATTGGCGTGGTATCACTCTATTGTCAGTACCAGGAAAACTTTTTTGTAGCATGTTACTTGAGAGATTGAAAAAGGCGATAGATGAAAGGCTCAGAGAAGAACAAGCAGGCTTCAGACCAAAACGGTCATGCATAGACCACATTTTCACCCTCAGAATAATCATTGAAGACTCCGTAGAATTCCAGTCGAAATTAATCACAAACTTTGTCGACTTTCAAAAAGCCTTCGACAGCATCCACCGTCCTTCACTTTGGAATCTACTTAACATCTATGGTTTTCCTACCAAATATACCAACGTCATAAAATCTTTCTACAAAGAGACACGTTGCTGCGTAAGAACAGAAACAGGCAACTCTGACTGGTTCTCAGTCGAAACAGGAGTGAAACAGGGTTGTGTCTTATCACCGATGCTTTTTGGAATAGCTATCGATTGGGTCATGCGCAAATGCACAAGCAACACAAATATGGGTATCCATTGGGTTGACAAAATTCTAGAAGACCTGGACTTTGCCTGACGACATAGTGCTTTTGAGTTCAACACATCCGGATGCCCAAGAGAAAATAAACCACCTCCAAAATGTTTCAGGGCAAATTGGTCTCCAAATTAACACCACAAAAACAAAGACTATTGATCTTACCAACAGTTCAGATGAGACCAAATTGAACAGCTACGTTCTTGAAAAAGTCAACAGCTTCACATACCTAGGAAGCAAAATGACATCCACAGGGGACTCAACACCAGAAATATCATCTAGAATCGCACTGGCATCTAGTGCCTTCAATAAACTGTCAAACATCTGGAAGTCAAAGACACTCAGCAAACACACAAAACTTAAAATCTTCAACTCTTGTGTGATTCCAGTGTTAACGTATGGATGTGAAAGTTGGAAATCAACGGTAGCTTTAGATAAAAAATTAGACAATTTTGAGAACAGATGTCTTAGAAGACTTCTAAACATCCACTGGACAGACTTCAGAACCAATTCGCAAATAAGACAAGAGACTAAGCAAGATACAGTATCCAATTTCATAAGAAGACGCCGTTGGAACTACATCGGCCATGTACTCAGAATGGACAAGACAAGACTCCCCTACCAAGCCCTCATATGGTCACCGGTAGGGAAAAGAAAACGGGGAAGACCAAGAGAGACCCTGCGTAGAACCATCATTAGAGAAGGCTCATTCAATGGCCAAGTAAATATCCAAGATCTACAACAGATAGCAGCGAACCGCCAGGCATGGAGAGACAGGACTTCTGCCCTATGCGCCGCCTTAGGCTCAAGAGGAAAGACTAACTAACTAACTAACTAAGGTTTATATAAGTAATCATGTGTTACCATGGAATATTGACACACCTGTGTGTGTGTGTGTGGATGCGCAGTTAGAAACAGTCAAAAATAGGTCATCCCAAAATGGATGCTACCATAGGAGTGTTAGATATTTAAGTCATAAAATAAACTAGGTCATGATATGAGGTAAATGACCAGTTCCCTTTCTTGCCGGAATCAGAACAAAGTCAGGTATTATCTTGCTACTTGGTGCTGTGAAGCAGTTATGCTAGCTAGTTTTCAACTGGTCACACAACCACAAAAGTTACATAGTCTGTCTGTTAAAGCTGTGCTGACTCTCAAAGATCTGAAATGATGACCTGACCAGTAGTTCTCTGTAATGTGATTGAGTCTCAGTTCCTCCCTCTTCTATGATCACCTGTTGTATTTATATACAATTTAAAAAAAAAAGCAAACATAGTATCTTATTTCTACAGCAGGCATTTTGTATAACAAGGTTTCAAATTTATTAATACTGTTTAGTGCAATATTAAGTGTTTTCTAATTTACATTAGATGAAGTCTTAAACCATTGCAATCATTGTTTCCGTTGAATGAAATGTCATCTTCTGAATAATCAAATTATCCCTGTGCTGTGAATACTCAAAGATGGATGGATGGATGGATAGCTGTTGTAAATAAATATTTCTAAATGCTGTGAGTGATTATGTATGTTTTATCATTATAACTTATAATATTTCTTTCCCTCTGGATATTGGGTTGGTGCTTGTTAATAATGAAATATCTACACCTCTGGAGGAAATATTAATAACAATGGCCTACTTCCAGTCAGTCTGCATGTGCAGTGCTGCAACTTAAAATATAATTTTGATGTACTTAATCTTACAATATAAATTTGCCATGCTCAAGTCTTAAAACATAAATTTGCCATACTAAAATCTTACAACATAAATTTGCCCTACTAAAGTCTTAAAACATAAATTTGCCATAGTTAAGTCTTAAAACCAGGGTTTTTAAAAAATTGACCCGGGTTTTGAGGTCGATCTAGCCTTAAATGTGCACCAGGAAATGTGCCAGAAAGTAAAGGCAGATGATGTGATATTGACCACATGACCCATTTAAAGCTGTTTAGTCTATAAAAGTATGGCGCTAGCACCATATACCAAATACGCCTAAAGGTATGGAAAAGGCTACTTTACTTTTTTAGTCTTCAGACAATAATTTTGCTATTGTAAGACTCACACCAGCTCACCTGGCCTAGGGGTGTAACGTCTTTCTCCGTGATCCCGTGTACTCTCGTAAGTGGCGTGACGTACGGCGAGAATCTGTAGGGGTTCTGGCCGCGGCGGTGACTTGCAGGGTACGTGAGCCAGTCGCTTAGAAAGCGATGGCAAACTACTGAGCGTAATCTTGCCAAGAAATCAACAATTAGCTGAAAGATGCTGATGTTGACAGCGATGTCCTGTAAAGGATATGCAGAAAAAAAGAGAAGACTCAATTTTATTTACATCTTAAAACATAATTTTGCTGTACTTAATTTTACAATATAAATTTTCCATGCTTAAGTCATAAAATATAATTTTGGTATACTAAGCCTTACAATATAATTGTGCCAAACTTAAATCTTAAAACATATCATTTTTTAATGCTAATTTTTAGTGATCTAATTTTATAAAAGTCATAAACTATATAATCCTACTATACTCAAGTTTTGAGAGATGAATGTAGGGAAGGGTGCAATAGGAGAGCAGAGTTGGAAATAAGGCAGCCAACAGAAGATATTGCTGGGGGATGATGTAATAGTATATACACCAAACACACTGGGAGCGTGGTGGTGTAGTGGCAAGGTGTTCGACTGCTGGCTCAGTGGTCATGGGTCTGAATCTACACTGGGGTAAATTATTTAAATGTACTTGTGCTCCCAGGTCGACATAGCCTAAAATGAGTACCAGAAAATGTCTCGAGAAATACTGGTGTGATACTGAATCGATTGCACTCCCGTGTGTTGCCGGGGCCCTTAAGGGAAACAAAGAATAGCAACACTGTAGCCTACCACGCATGTCGTAAGAGGCGACTAAGGAGGCTTGATGGTTCCGCCGCCCTGCTACTGAGTGAGTGCATGGCGTGACACTGTGAGCTGTGGGTTTAGTGTGAAATGCTTTTGAATCTGCCGTAGGTTTTTTGGAATGTGACTGCATGTTCAGAGCGATGGCAGCTGGCTATCTCCCAGAGTTGACCAGTTTTTTCCTTATGCAGAAATGCGTGGCTGTTGGGCTTCTGGTTGACTGCCACTACCATCGACGATGAACTGTATTTTCGTGGACTGTGTGGGTGAACATCTAGGAAACATCCAGATGGGAAAATGACTGCCGATTCCATCAGAGATGAACTGGATGTTTCGTGGGGGACTATTGTGTTGACATTCTGGCGGCGGCATTATGCACAGTGTATCTGTGCGGGCTGTTGTTTGTCGAAACTCCTGTCTTTTCTACTTTTCACATTGGGCAGTGGGGAGCGTTTTGTTTGATATTGACTGGCACAGGAACGGAGCATAATGGGGATGAACCGTTGCTGTGAAATTGGAACCGCGACTAACTAACTAACTGAATCGATTGCACAATCAGTAAAAATATGGTTCATAAATAAACACGCATGTATAGTTTGTCGCTAATAGAAGTAGAAGATAGAAGTAGAGACTTGAGGACGCACTACATCACATAAAAACTGAAAACTGTAGTTACCGATCAAGATTTGAACCTGTCACCTTCAAATGATGATAGCATCTCGTTACAGGAACAAGTGTACTTTGCAGCATGACCAACTAGACACCCTGATTATGCATTGAAGTACACTTGTTCATGCAGTGAGGCGCCAATCTGTAATAAGCCTGATAGCAGGGAGGAAGAGGGGGCCAATCTTTCCCTCAGTTTGGCCATCTATGAGCCCAGTCGTTGAACGTGCATCCCACTATGCTCATGGCATTACTGGCGCAATTCGCTATTAACATTGATGCTAGCACACTTGCCAAATATTGAAAATACTGTTGGTTGGGGGGGGGGGGGGGGGGGGGTGGTTGTGTTCAGGGAGAAAGAAAATGAAGATGTGCAAGAAACAACTGCATGACACAGATATGCAAAGACATTGGTGTTCAGACTTACACTGAGCCGAATCCAGTTGCTAATCATAAGGAACAATGGAGTAATATGATTAAATATCCTCCCCACCAGTCCTCAGAATGATTAATCTGGTGATGATGATGATGATTATAATGATAATTGTGTTTAATCCCTCCTGGTTCATTACCTACCATGTTTATTTTGCTATCTTCATAGGGCAAAAGCTGGCATGCTATGTACACTTAAGCAACATGCATTGTAGATTGCTCACATACTTGTGTCAAGCTAGAGAGAACATGAAATCACTTGTAGTACTTTCAGGTTATCACACATATATACTTTGTTTTAAAGCTCAGAATAATGTATTCTGTTAGTGAATGTAAGCAAAGAAGCCATAAATAATAGCTTGCACAATTTGTTGCCTGGCATATTTCTGCAGACAGAAAGACTTAATAATGAATCTGTTATTACCGTGTGGATAACAGATGTTCCACATTAAAACAGTTTCATTGGCTATGTGTGTTTATTATTTCAGCCAAAATAGAATTCATCTATTCTCTTCATATGATATATAACCCTGCAGTGGTGTTTGTCCATCAAGAATGATGATGACCATTCATTTCATCCAGTCGGGTTGAAAGTTTGGAGTCGTGAGTTCTAAGATGGCTGGTGAGGCCTATTTTGGCTCAAAATGTTCTTTGACAATGAGGGCAAAGAATGAATGACGTTCCAGGACGAGGATCTCCTGCAGTGGTGTATTTGTCCAGTCTTTTATTTACAGCTCTTGCAGTCGTGTTTGCTTCACACCCTTGTGTAATGATGTATGCCTTGAATTTGAATCTCCTTGAATGCCTTGAATCTCCCAAGTGTCGTGATGAACTTCGATAGCTTTTAGTGAGATCTTCAGAGTTTCTTTCAAGCATTTCCTCTGGTCGCCTTGGGAGCATTTACCACAGCACAGCTCGCCATAAAAGAAGATTTATGAAGAACTAGCTGACCCGGCCCGGCTTCGCCCAGTCCCTGGTGGGGAGCATCTCATTTAATTCATATAAGTAGTCATATAAGTTCTCGTTCCCGTTACCGACTATCTGTCTGTCTGTCTGTCTGTCTGACCCGGCCCGGCATCGCCCAGCTCCTGGTGTGGAGCATCTCATTTAATTCATATAAGTAGTCATATAAGTTCCCGTTCCCGACTGTCTCTGTCTGTCTGTCTGTCTGTCTATCTGTCTGCCTGACCCTGCCCGGCTTTGCCCAGCCCCTGATGGGGAGCATCTCATTTAATTCATATAAGTAGTCATATAAGTTCCCGTTCCCGTCTGTCTGTCTGTCTGTCTCTCCCTCCCTCTCTGTCTGTATGTCTGTCTGTCTGCCTGTCTGTCTAATCATTTATTGGTTGCAGTTAGAACAACCTAGATAAACGAAGATCAACTTACAAAAAGCATTAGAAAGAGCACTTGAAAGGTCTTTACATCTTCCCCAACAATTAACTTGGGTAAATGGAGCGGCGGCAGCAGCAGCAGCAGAAGAAGAAAAAGGAAGAGTAGGAGGAGGGAGGAGGAAGAGAGAGGAAGAGATAGGCAGAGAGAGGAGGAGGAGGGAAGAGGAGGGAGGAGTAGGAGTAGGGAGGAATAGGAGGGAGGAGGAGGGAGGAGGAGGAGAGAAGAAGAGGAGGGAGGAGGAGGTGGGAAGGATGGAGGAGGGAGGAGGAGGAAGAAGAGAGGAGTAGGAGGGAGGAGGAAGGAAGAGGGAGGAGGGAGCATGAGGGAGGAGAAGAACGCAGGATGAGGAGGAGAGGGAGAAGGAGGGAGACAGAGGAAGAGGAGGCGGAAGTAGGAGGAGGAGGGGGATGAGGATGGAGGAGGAGTGTAGGGGATGGTGGTAGAGGAGACAAGGTAGGATAAGAGGGGAGATGTAGGATATGGAAAATGGTATTAGGAAGGCGCGAGTGATTGGGAGGAGGGAGGAGAGAAGGAGTAAGAGGGAGGAAAGAACGCAGGAGGCGGGGTAGTAGGGAGGAGAAGGAAGAGGTAAGAGAAGGAAGAGTAGTATGAGGAGGATGTGAGTTAGGTAGAGGGAAAGGGGAGGGGGATGAGGATGAGGGGAGGACGTAGCATTAGAGAGGAGGAGAGGAGGAGGGAGTGGGAGGAAGAAGGGAGGAGGAAGGAAGAGGAGTGATTAGGCGGAAGAGGGAGGAGGAGGAGGAGAAAGAGGGAGGGAGAGGGAGGAGGGGAAGAGGAAGAGGGTAGAAGGAGGAGGAGGGGAGAGGAGGAGGAGGATTTTAACGCATATGCCTGTACATAACTGCAGCGAAAAGGTGGGTCTGTCTATCTATCTGACCCGGCGTGGCTTCGCCCAGCTCCAGGCGGGTAGCGTCTCATTAAATTCATACAACAAAAAAAGTAACTTAAAAGAATGTCCTTCCACACATCATCCATTATTTTTAATGAAAACTCTTTCTAATCACCTGCATGACTACAGTAACTTCTTAAGCATAAAAAGATGAGTTACAATCTTATGCATTGTGCATTATTTTTATGAAAACTTTGAAAATGCCTTAAAGATTGTATCACTATTTATTATAACTCATATGCCGGTACATAACTATGGACAAAGAGTTTATAAATCTTTGAAAACGATGCAACAATATGACTATAAGTTATACAGAAAAGTTATTAAAAGTTATGCCCCTTGAAATAACTTTTACAGAGTTAGGTCCCCTTGCTGTATATAAATTATAATGAAAAATGGAAAATTAAATAATATTCAGTAAGCAGCCGATTTCACACTAAAAAAATATGACAGTTGGCTGCGCTGGAATGAAAGGAAGACGTGTAGAAAATTTCATCTCAATCGGATGGGCCGTTCGCGAGCGCATAAAGGACATACGGACATACAGACAGACGGAGATCGCCTTTTATATATAAGATAACTTGCGCAATGAATTGGATTAAAGTGAAGAAGAGTTGCACAATTCATCGACCACACTCTCTCGCCTGAGTCCAGTGGCAAGACAAGTCAAGATGACCGAAGATAGACACAGGTGCGTTGCCATGCTCATTACGTTCCACAATGCTTGCAGATAAATGCTGTCTTGCCCGTTGAATCATCGATGATTTCTTCTGCACAGTCTGCCAAATCCTGTCTTCACATGCTGGGTAGGCATATGCTAGTTCACCGACTGGTTTGACACCAAATCGGTTACCCTTGCCTGGTTTTGCTGACCTGCTACAGCCGTTGTCCGGGGGAGGGGGTTGGTCACTGTCACATTTTGACAGATCATGGAGCCACAGGTGTGAGCTGGATGTCAGGCTTGAGCTGGATGTCAGGTGTGAGCTGGGTCAGGCTTGAGCTGGATGTCAGGTGTGAGCTGGATGTCAGGCTTGAGCTAGATGTCAGGCTTCAGCTGGATGTCAGGCTTGAGCCAGTGGGGAAGGGGCCCTAAAAAGGGTGTGACAGCCATCCTTACCAAAAGTACTACCAATGCCTGTTATCTCAACTAACTCTCCATCTGCACCTGATGAGATGCAGTGAAATATGCCAGACAATAAACTGTGCAACTTATTGTTTATGGCTTCTTTGTTTATGTACTCTGTTTTAGTTCTTACACCCATAGTATGAATATTGTTGTGCATTCCTTCCTACCCCCCATCTCATTCCAGGATTTTATTTGTAATAATATTTAATAATATTGTCAAAACCACTTACTTATCTGAGATCTGCATTGTTGCTCTTTTTTAATTTTGTGATAGCTGTATTATTGATCCATTTTTATTTATTCATACTGAACGCATTACTTTCTGTTTTGAAGTAAAAACTTGTGATTAAACATGTTTTTAACATTATCAAATTTGGTTCCAGCAGTTATGTGTGTATGTGTTTGATATCACTTTGGCATTTGGATAGCTTTGATGGACACATTCTACAACAAGCAATCCACATGCATTGAACAGTGACTACTCGTAACCATTTACATTATCTTCATTGAACAATGACTACAAGTAGTCTTCATTTCTTCATTGAGCAGTGACAACTAGTGAACATTTACATTTTCTTCATTGAACAGTGACAACTAGTGAACATTTACATTTTCTTCATTGAACAGTGACAACTGGTGAACATTTATATTTTCTTCATTGAACAGTGACAACTAGTGAACATTTACATTTTCTTCATTGAACAGTGACAACTAGTGAACATTTACATTTTCTTCATTGAACAGTGACAACTGGTGAACATTTACATTTTCTTCATTGAACAGTGACAACATTTACATTTTCTTCATTGAACAGTGACAACTGGTGAACATTTACATTTTCTTCATTGAACAGTGACAACTAGTGAACATTTACAGTTTCTTCATTGAATAGTCACAACTAGTGAACATTTACATTTTCTTCATTGAACAGTGACAACTAGTGAACATTTACATTTTCTTCATTGAACAAAGGACTATAAGTAATCTTCATTTCTTCATTGAACAGTGACAACTAGTGAACATTTACATTTTCTTCACTGAACAGTGACAACTAGTGAACATTTACATTTTCTTCATTGAACAAAGGACTACAAGTAATCTTCATTTCTTCATTGAACAGTGACAACTAGTAAACATTTACATTTTCTTCATTGAACAGTGACAACTAGTGAACATTTACATTTTCTTCATTGAACAGGGACAACTAGTGAACATTTACATTTTCTTCATTGAACAAAGGACTACAAGTAATCTTCATTTTCTTCATTGAAAATTTACTACAAGTAGTCTTCATTAAACAGCGACTACATGTAGTCTTCAGTTAAACAATGTCTGCAAATAAACAATTACATTTTCTTCATTGTAATGAAATTACAAAGATTAGTGGGAAAAGAGGAAGAGATTGGCAGAGGAAAGTTATGCTGGATGTACTGGGATGGTGGCATGAAGAAATATTAGCAGAGTTGATCCAGGACACCAAGGAATGAGATCTGTGGAGAGACATGACAGAACATCTATGCCAGGCGGCAGAACAAATTTTATTATTATCGGTATTTCAAATCATTATTTTCGCCGGCTTCCTGGCCTAGAGGTTAGCGACTTTTCTCCGTAATCTCATATACTCTCGTAGGTAACATGACGACGGTGAGAATCAGCAGTGGTTCTAATCGCGTCGGTAACTTACAGGGTATGTGAGCCGGCCGCTCAGAAAGTAATGGCAAACTGCTGAGCATAATCTAGCCAAGAGATCAACAATCAGCTGAAAGATGCTGAAGTTGACAGCGATGTCCTTTAAAGGATATGCAAAACATTTATTTATTATCATTATTTTCATAAATCAATGGCAAACAACTGAACGTAAACTTGCCAAGAGATCACAACAGCAAAAAATGCTGGTGTTGACTGTGATATGCAACTAACTCAATAATTATTTTATTCTTCTATTCACATGCTATGTGAAAATCAAAAGACAAGTTACGTTTGTCTGATCAACATTCAACATTCCTTTGACCTCATTGAAACAGACATTTCGGAGCCCAACATTAGTCTATTCAGTTAACACCACGTCTGCTCTAAGATGACAGATGTCAAAATTATCCTGTCTGGCAATGATAGACAAACAATGAAGATCAGAAGCAGTATACAATTAGCGGCCTGTGTCCAGAAATCCGACACAGGACAGTGCAATTATACAGCGTGTCTAAGCTCGTTGCAACATTTCTGGCAATAAAAGCTCGACAGGTTAGCAAAAGAAGGCGGCCAACTATCCGTCCTGTCCACCTCATTCAACCAGCCTCAGTGGCGTTGGTTATAATTGTGGTGGCTCACCAACTATCTCAGCCTGGCACAAATGTTGCTTACGAGGCCAAATTGAAGTTGTTTTTCCATTATCCCCACCTTGGTCACCTCATAAGAGAAGTTATAATTAGGGCTCATTTCAGCCTCAAATTAATTAATAATCATGTGACCGTATGAGCCACATTTCGGATATTAATTTGAAAGGGATTGTTGTCCATATGGAGTAATATTAAGAGTCAGTATCAGATGGGTTAAACAACAAGGTGATGGATTTTCATTCCACCGCGGGCTTTACCCCATAAGCTCGGGCTCTCCGCGGAGCAGATACATCGTCTGCCGAAAGCGTCGATCAAAGCACAAACTATAGCTCCGGCGACAACCCAAAGTTGTGTTGGAAAAATAAACATGCCCTCGAGAACCACATTACGAAGTCCGTGAACAAACTTACGACCTTTCTGATCGCGATGTAGACAGCTTTCCCGCTTCGCCACCGAGAAACAATCTCTTCAAACCAGTGAGCAGATCACTGGACCTGGCAGGACATTGTCATATGCCGATGATGTTTTAGTGTATCGTCAGGGTAAGGATAGAGAGGAGGTTGCTGTGGAACTACAAACCGAACTCAATCGCATAAGTACTTGGTGTGATGAAGCTGGGGCAATGGTCAACCCAACAAAGGCAACAGTGACTTGGTTCTCGTTGAATAATCATATTGTCAACAATCCAACACCAACTGTAATGCTGTGTTCAGAGACGGTGGTAAGAACGCAGGCAATGAATTACCTGGGGATACGGTTTGATCGAAGCCTTGCTTATAATGTGCACATAGACCAGGTGATAACAAAGGCCAAGCGGGGTTTGGCAGCGATGCGGGTGATGGCGGCAGCAAACTGTGAGCAGCGCCATCTATGTCTTCTGTACGAGGGGCTGGTCATGTCTGTTTTGGAGTATGCAATGGCAATCCTGACTGTCAGCCATAAGCAGATAGAAAGGATGGAAAGGATACAGAATGAAGCTATGCGCATTATTCTTGGATGTACAAGAGATACAGCATGCAGGGCGATGCGCTACCTTCTTGATTTTCCAACCATTGAAGAGAGAATGCAAGTTTGCAGGGCACGTGCCTACCTCAGAATTAACGCAAACACACAGCATCCACTGCATAGTGAAATCAGGAAGGTGAAGGGCAGCAGGTTAAAAAGAGGACGGTCGTGGATGGGTCAAGCCGAGGACATTCTTCAACAGGTGTGTTCACTTGAGGACTTAGAACCTGGCGAGGAGTGGGTGCAAGTGCCAACAGACTTCTGCACATCCTTTTCAGTTTGCATCCAACTAGATAGAAAATGCAGACAAGAAAATCCGGCTGCTGTTGAGGCTGAAGTACAAGCGTTGATTTTCGAGAATTCGCTAGACAGTGACGCGGTCATCTACACAGACGGGTCGGTCGTCCGACATGTGAGAAGCTCATGGGCCTTTACAGCTCGGGCCGGAGGGAGAATTGTGAAGGAGGACTCTGGTGCTTTCACTGAAACCACAAGTAGCCTGACCATGGAAGTCATGGCAGTAAGTAAAGCAATAACATGGCTCGAGACACAGACATTCACTAGGGCTTGTTTCCTTAGCGACTCAATGAACATGATCAAGAGGATAGAGGAGGGGTCGATCCGAAGAGAATGGTTGCTGCCTCTGAAGCGGTTCTCGGCTGGCAAAGATTAGTTTCATCTTCGTGCCAGGGCATGCGGGAGTACAAGGAAATGAGCGGGCTGACAAGCTCGCAGGTGAGGCTACTGTTGAGGGCGGACGCGCCATGGACCAGGCTGACATTCTGAATGCTCTACGAGAAGTGAGACTTTTGCAAGAACCACGTGATGACTGTGAATCTACAACAATGGCCAGACTGCGAGAGCAGCAAATTAAAAGAGGGGTGGCCAAACAAGAACACTACGCAGGAAGCCAAAGAAGATTGATAAACCAACACAGAACTGGCGTCGTTAGCCGCTACACGCTGCGGGATTTGCTGAGGAGGGGATCCGAGCACTTATGGACTGAATGGTCCGATGTGCAACGAGGATGATCTGTCGACTAACTAACTAACTAATCTCTTCAAGAGATCGAGAGATTTTTAAGAAACGGGTACAGAAACAAAGGGGAGGAAAGTTTGGGGGGGGGGGTGCAACTAAATCATTAGAAAAATTATGTGCACTAACAAATCCAGCCAGCCGGCTCCCTGGCCGAAGAGTTAGCAGCTTTCTCCGTTAATCCCGAATACTCTCGTGGTTGACGTGAGCGCACAAGAATTAGAAGTGGTTCGAGTCGCGCCAGTGACTTACGAGAGTATGAGTCGTGGCGTGCTGATGAGCGTAATCTAACCTAGGAATCAACATACAGCTGAAAGATGCTGGTGTTGACCGCAATATCCTGAAACAGGATGGACACGCGGGGGAAAAAAACCAAATCCAGCCGTATGTAAATCCCGAGGTGTATTGTTAATGTGGTTAATATCACGCCGGCTTTCTCCTGTTGTATGTTCGTACCCTATTTCGAGACGTTTGATTCGTTTTTCCACTTGTCCCACAAATGTGCATTGTGCCCGCGCCAAGCCACCGATCTATTGGGGCGGAGAACATCGTGTACCCGGTGCTTCGTTCCTCCACACATATTCTAGCACCTTCGACCGTAGGTATTTTATATAGTGCTTGTTACCCCACACAACTAACACGCCAAATCTCAACGATCACCTTCTGTGTCCACACACAAATATTAGTCCAGCGAGAACGACGCTCAAGCTCAAAGTTAGCCAACGGAAAAGAAAACAACATCATGGCCGCTTATTTGGTATTCACGCTAACCTCTTTATCAGTGGTTCTCAACCTTTTTTGGCCCGTGCCCCGCTTCACCATATTTTAAGAACGTCATAAAAATTTGTCCCTTGCCCCCCCTTCACCATATTTTCAGAACGTCACCCCCCCCCCCCCCCCCCCCCCCCCCGCCTCTCTGGCCGAGGGATTACAACACTTTCTCCGTAATCCCGTTTATCAAGCAGAGTCTCGTAGCGGGCGAGAACTGGGAGCGGTTCGACCCCCGCTGGTGACTTGTGGGATAACTGAGTCGGCCGCTCAGAGAGCAATGGCAAACTACTGAGCGTAATCTTGCCAAGAGATCAACAGACAGCTGAAAGATGCTGCTGCTGACAGCGATGTCCTGTAAAGGATATGCGAATTATTGACATTGACATTCTCTCCCCCCCCCCCTTTCATTTTTCCTACCTAAAAATCCCACCACCCTTACACAGTATACGTAAAAATGGAAGGTAAATATGTTAAAACAGGTCTAGACATCCACATAAAACGTGATTTGTGGGTCTACTTACTTTATAAAATGAATTTTAGAAGGATGAGACGTGCATAACTGTAAAGTATGAAGGGAAAAGCAATATCAAGTAATCGGTTCTTGTATTAACGCGATCTTGAAAAGATCTTCATCCCCCCCCCCCCCCGGAAACCCTAAAATTCCCCCTGGTGGGGGGGGGGAATTCCCCACTGGTTGAGAACTACTGCTCTATATTTTGCGGCCACTCCACCATCCTCCACCCGGAGGACGAGCCTAATGTAAGGCTAGGCCCCTACCTTAAAATACTTTCACATTTTGGAATTGTCAAAGAAAACATCCACTGACTATATACGGAGCGGACTAACACTTAAATGCCTCACTTGGGGAGTGTCTCTTGAACGTGTAACCCACACATCAGAACAGTGTGTGCATGTATGTGGCTGTGCAGCTATGATAAAACGTAGGAGGGGGGCTTCAAATGAAAAACTTAAAAGTGTGATAGAAATTACAATAATCATGCCATTGTCTTGCAACCTGTCAATGTTGGTGTTAAGGATGTCAAGAGTGTTCAGCGCGTGACATCACGGTGCAGACGATCACGGTGACGTAATAAGGACAGTTAAAAGATGACCGCCCCACTTTTGACATGCACCAAATTATCCGTTTTTTAGATAAGTGAAGTTGTGAGACTCATAGAAATTAATCGGCGAATGAAGGTCCAGTATGGCGATGCATGCATGAATGCCAGTCCAGCAAGTGTATGAGTGGAGTAGGAAGTTTTAAAACGGCATGACTTCTGTGAGAGACTGTTCACGACCGGGTTAGGCACGCAAAGTAGTGCAAGAAAAGACCCCAGAGTGTTACACACGCGACCAAGAGAATGTTTCTCTCTCCATAGGAATCCAAGCACATCATCGGGGCCAGAGGACTTGCTTTGAACGCAGTGGTGACTACATCAAAAAATGATACATTTGTTCTTTACTTTTTCAGAATATATTTGTAAAACACCCACACACACACACGCGCGCGCGTACACACACACACACACACACACACACACACACACACACACACACACACACACATTTAAGGTTTTAATGTCAAGCCCTTTTAGTATTATAAAAGACTTATTTGTCTATATACTCTAGAATTCCATTCTATAGTTACCCCTACGCATTTCAACCTCAGAAGATAAATTATATTAGGGTCCATCGCCAGGCTCATTAATAATCCTGTGACCGAGTCTGCCACAATTCGGATATTAGTTTGAAGGTGTTTGTTGTCCAAAGAGGTTAATATATTATATATAATGATAACTCAAACTGGATGAAACAAGTCAATATCTAATAAATAAATATGCTTTATTAGAATGCAACACGACGTTTTTATGTTTTATTTTAACTTTACTTGTTCTTCTTCTTCTTCTTTCGTTCGCTTGAAATATGTCTATATCTGCAATGTCGTCTCTTGCATGAATTGAACTGTTTTTTTCAGTTCACACAGTGGTCCATAGAGTTTATCTTCCACTGTCGTCTCTCTAGGCCAGAAGGTTTGCCTAGATATGATATATTTTGGGCAGTCTTGGAGTATGTGCTCTGCTGTCTGCGACGCCAATCCACATGTGCACATGGCTGTTTCACCAATCTTGAATTTTGTATACATGTGTATACATATACTTTACTTGTAATTCTACGTCATCTGCTTTCGGTTCTTTTTGCCACGATAATCAGTTATTAATAACGGGTATTTTAAAACTGATTGACGGTTGTTCAGTCGTGAGAAATATGAGAGAGCAAACCTTGAGGTGTTGTCTTGTATACAAACCGCCATTGTCGTCTGCTACATATCCATGACCTCAGGGTCATGGGTCAACTTCACTGGAAAGGAATTCTGGCTATATTGTGATGTCCAACAACGTAATTAATGAACAACCATATGTCTTACGCTTACATAACTATGTCATTTGAGATATGGTTGTAATCGTATTATAATATTAGACACGTATATTTAAATTGTATGTACATTCATTTATATATGCAATTTTTTGTTATTAATTAAAAAAGATTAGTTAACTTAGCTCTATAAAAAAAAAACAACAACAACGGTGTTAACAGAACTGTTATTGTTTTTAATTTTAGTTTTTCAGTAACATTTAAGTTAAATACCTCGATTTTAAACCTCTAGTTTGCAAAATTCCACGATTCACATCCGCATACTACCACAGAAAAGATGCACGCTGTCAATATTGTTACTTAGTTTTATATGTATACAGTATATAGTGTAGCCGGCTGCTGTATAAACCTCGACACCGCAAGGAACAAGAGGAACATGATAAGATGAGATGAAATGAGATGAGTTTTATGTTTGCTGGTGTTAAACTTATTTTGAAACAAGAATCAACTGTAGTCGAACCCTTGTGGCCACTTTAGCACATAAACAAATTTATATTTTGAAACAAACACAATTCTTAAAAGTAGCAAAGAAATTTATTTTATTTACTCCTTATAATGCATTGTAATCCACACCGATGTGATTTTTTTTTTTTAAACAACTTTTAAAATTAGCTAGACAGCACAAAACAGTCTCTTGTTTTACGAGTAGTACTCGAAGTACAGCAGCCGGCTACACTATATACTTTACAATATACATTTTAAAATATACATTTAGGTTATAATTATGCACGCTGATATACATTTAGATTATAACATACACACGGTTTCCATCACACAGAACATAGGTGTTCAGCCCACAACAAGAAAACAGATGAGTAACTAAACTATTATATATCGTCTTTAAAAGTCTTAAAAGTCGAGAGGTGATATTTCATTGCACCGGGTTTTATCCCATTTGGCTCGGTCTCTTTTCGCGGGGCAACCTGCCGAAAGCGTCGCACAAAGCACGAACTCCGTAGCTCCAGCGATGATCCCCGTGAGTCTCCGAGAAAATTGCACCCATGGATCAAAAGACGTAGCCCGGAATCGAACCCACAACATTTGGAGCACGAAGGAGACAGCTTGAAAACTTTGCCACGGAGAATCCCACAGGGGTCATCGCAGGAGCTACTGAGTTCGTGCTTTGTGCGACGCTTTCGTCAGCCTGTGGAAAGAAACAGAGCCATATGGGTTAAAAACCGGTGCAATGAAGTCGATCCTCTCGAGTTCTCTCTCTCTCTCTCTCTCTCTCTCTCTCTCTCTCTATATATATATATATATATATATATATATATATATATATATATTATATATATATATATATATATATATATATATATATATATATATTCAGAATTATTCATGTAGTAGTGTTTATCAGTTGTAACGTGTGTGCATACTATTTCTTGTGTACTCACGAAGGCCTTCCCTTTATAAATTACAATGTGATCGTGTTCTGGTAAAACGTACCGTTTACTGTCAACTTCTCGTCGTTTTGTGTGATTCACACATGATGCTTGAAGTACACGCCGAATTTGAATAGAGTTAATCAGGTCAAAGGTTACAGTGTGAAAACAATCGAGGGTAGCAACCAATCTCGGGGGCGTTGCCTTGTCACATGGAAGTTTATTCACCGAGAATCACCGAGTGCCGTTAAGTGTTGAACCTATATCATCTGTCAACGCGGACCTATTCTGTATCCTGTGTTTTATGACAAAGTGTTTGTTCAGGAAGGAAATTAATGTCTCGCGTCGTTATGAGTAATTTCTTACGGTCTTATGGATGATGAAGAAGGCTGACTCGCAGTAAAGTTGTATTGTCTATTGAGAGTAAACAGACTCACAAAACAGACATTAAAATAAAGAAAGAATAGGGATAGGCTGTTGCTCAACTTATCAATCAATACAGGTGCTGTATTTATCACGTTACTGTTATATTTATATCGTGACTGCATTATATCGTGACAGCGGATATCGACATAACTCAGAATGTAAGTGATAACAATAACCAGTCTGTAATAAGTAATAACATTCTATTATTCATTGTAAATAATGTCATTTTTAAGACGTATTATTTATTCATAATTTATTGGATTATAATTATAGAAACCTCAGCATAATTCCAACTTCGCACTTGTTGTGATTTGTTTAAGTTGTAGATAAACGGCAAGCGCACATTTCTGGAAAATATATCAATATTTACCAGGGGTTCACGCCCCGATGAATGCAAGACACTCAATTTGGGAGTGTTCAGAACAGTGTTCTTGACTCTTGTGGTGTCACTCTGTGTAGTACTACTTGACTTGTGATATTGTATTTAATTTATAGTCAGTGTTGCAAAAACATTCATTCTGAATAGAACTCATTTAAAAATTAAATAGTATAGCGAGGTAAGTAATAAGATGTGAATTGAATATATTAATGTGTCTTTGTTTTTGTTTTTAGCTGTTTGGTTTAAAATTTAAAACAAATCCGATAAGTGCTAACAGTAACAACCTTGTTACTCATAGACAGGTGAGTTAAGAACAGTAAAGGTTGTAGAAATATTATGTTGATTTATTTAGTATATAGTAGCAAGTCCCTTGCAGAACCTCGCTCCCATAACAACCTTCCGGAAAACTTCTCAGTCATAAGCAAGATGTCCCGCGTCCGCTACACCCATCAGGAGATCATCCGCCACATCCTGCACCCATTTTCTCTTTGGCCTGCCTCTTCCTCTCTTCCCGGGCGTATACACTCCTCATTATTGTTCTCTCCAAACTTTCATGACGTTTCAAGTAACCAAAATATTTCAATACTGTTTTGTTTTATTGTCTTTAGTAAATAATATGTTGATAAATGATAATAAGGTAAAAACAGATGCTGTCTTTGGGATGTGAAGCATCCATATTTATTATTATTTATTATTAATAGCGTCATAATGAGGTGGGGTGACCCATTCCCTTCCTCGACATAATATTATGTTGGGGGTGTAGTCAAATAATTGTATATAAAAACAACCCATGGCATATGCTGTTGTTTGAAGTATTTCTCTTTCACATATAATATAGCATCCCACAGCATTATGAGGTGTGGAAGCCAGCTGGCTTCCTGACAGCTTTCCTTCTCATAAAGAGCCCTGTTACAAATGTTGCAAGATTGTGATGTGAAGAATCCTACCACTAATGGGAATTGAACCTATGCCAATCTTGGCGAGCAAGTGCAAACACCAATATTTTGCCATATCCCCGTGGCAGATTAACATTAATATTTATTTGGAGCTTGTATCATTTAATTGTTTTTCTTTTAAACATCTTTCAGAAAACTAAGATATTCACATTAAACTGTTCACATTCAGCATATTTATTTGTTAATGTCTGTCAGGAAACTAAAATATGCACATTGTGCTGTCAATACCCAATATATCTGTGCATTTATATCTTCCAGAAAACTAAAATTCTCACATTATGCTGTCAACCTTCAACACATCTATTTATATCTTACAGAAAACTTAGATATTCACATTATATTGTCAACCATCAACATATCTATTTATATCTTACAGTAAACTAGGATATTTCACCTTGTGCTGTCAACCTTGAACATATATATATATATATATATATATATATATATATATATATATATATATATATATATATATATATATATATATATATATATATATAAGTTACTCATCTGTTTTCCTGTTATAGACTTGATATTTATGTTTAGCTTATTGCGATGTTCATTTAGCTTCCTTTGAGTTTTTCTCTTCTCTTTTGCCTTTCATCTGCCAGTGGAGCTTAATCCCTCACTCAACCAACTCAGGTCAAGTCCTTTGTTGGCTTGCCCATGATTGGTTGGATTGTGAAACACAAGTTTTCTACAAGCTGACAACCTTCCTTAGTCATCTAAGTTTAGTGGAGTTGAGTCAAGATCCAACATCACAGCACTCAGGACATTCCCATACATGCTTCGTCCTCACCTGCAACAGCCAGCAAAGAGTCCATATACTAATGGTACCAGTAGAAGACTGATTATATGTCTGTCTGGACTTTCGTCAGAGTTTTGACTGTCGGCCAGATACTCTGGTCACTCCTTGCAGCACTACTCTATCCAAGCCATGATTATCTACCTGTTCATGATCAGGTAAGAATAGTTCAAGGGATTCAGCTAGAGATTGATGGCCTTAGAATATTATAAATGTAAGTTAACAGAGAGAGTAAACTGTGGTACTTTGGTATCACCTTCAACAAAAACCTGTCATTCAGAGATCATGTGGAAGCAGCTTTTATGAGATCTGCTATACGGACATGTAATCAAGACTGCTACTGATACCTTTAGTATCGGGACTCTTTGCTGGCTGTTGCAGATAAGCATGGCACACACATGGGATTGTCCCATGTGCTGTGATGTCAGTTCTATGACTCAGCTCAACTCAACTCAGTTCAGCTCAACTCAGTTCAGCTCAACTCAGCTCACCACAACTCAACCCAACCAAATCCAAGCCAAGCCAAACCAACCTAACCCAACCCAACCCAACCCAACCCAACCAAATCCCAACTCAATTCAACTCAACTCAACTCAACTCAACTCAACTCATGCTTCTTAGGTACATTTCACATGCATTTACTTCAAACATTTGATGGTGTTTTCTTCTCATACTTAAGTACACATTGATGTATACTTTTATATTTATCCTCAAAACAATATATTCCCTTAGTGAATGTAAACACAGAAGCCACAAACAATATGTTGCATGATTTATTGCTCTGGCATATTTGGCTGCATCTTGTAAAAATAGTGAAACAACACATCTTCTTCTTCTTCAGCATTCCGAGCCATTGAGGTTCTTTGCTGCAAATACAATCTGTCTCCATTCGTCTCTCTGGTGGACCTTCTCTTGCCAGTCGTTGATTCCAAGTGCTTGTAGGTCTGTATGTATATTATCTCTCCACCGCCTTCTTGGTCTACCTCGGGGTCTACGGTCATTTATTTCCTGAGTGTAAGCGAGTTTTGTTTCCCTATTATCTTCCATTCTTTCTATATGCCCCAGCCATTGTAGTCTATTAGCCTTCATGATACCAGTGATTAGCGGGGACTTAAACAAATCATAAATGTCTTTGTTACTTCTTCTTTTCCACTCTCCACTTTGTGTATCCCTAATGGGTCCAAAGATGCGTCTTAAAATTTTGTTCTCAAAGGTTTGTAACAAGGCTTCGTCTCCTTTCGTTGTACTCCAGGTTTCAGAGCCATACAGCACAACTGGTCTGATCAGTGTTTTGTATATTGTGATTTTGGTGTTACGAGATAGTGCCTTTGATTTTAGTAGATGTTGTAGTGCATAGTATATCTTATTTCCAGAGTTGATTCTAGTTTGTATTTCTTCCCTTATGATGTTGGAGCAGTTGAAGATTGTACCCAGGTATTTGTATGTTTCCGTTCTTTTAATGGTCATATTATCTATTTGAAACAACACATGTAGGTCATAAATATAGTGAGGCATTTGCAATTAGGCAATTCTAGCCAGATTTATGTAACAGAAAGAGTTCATGTTAAATTTGAAATTACCATGGAGATAACAAATGCTCCACATTCAAACAGTGCTGGTCACTATGTGCTTTAACTGTTTCATCTAAAGTATTATTCATTTTGTCACATCATATGACATATAACTCTGCAGTATGCACCTGGCGAGATGCAGAAAAGCATGCCAGGCAGTTATATCTGTTTAATACCTCAGCCTATTTTCTATAGCTTTGTTTGTTAATTATATTTTCTTCTTAACAAGTTTCTCGTATTTTGGATATGTAATAACAGAATTTACTTGATCCTGAAATTCTGCTCAAGATTCTTGGAGAAAATTGGAGGACAGGCGCTAGAGGCGCCGGAACTTCAATCATCCCTCCTCGCCTAACGGCATAAGTGGAAGACAACAGCAACAACAACAACAACAATAACAGGATGGCAGAAGTGAAACAAAAATTAAAAAGACAATGGGAACGGCCAAAAATGCTTTCAGTAGCATGAAATCAATATTAACATCTAGAGATATTAACAATGCATTAAAAATTAGAATTGTCAAATGTTTTGTATATTCAACATTACTATATGGTGCCGAAGCCTGGACATTGAACAAGCAATTAGAAAGTCAAATAGAGGCCCTGGAGATGTAGATATACAGAAAAAATATGTCATATTTCATGGGAACAAAAACAATCAAATTCAGAGGATATAGAAAAACTGGGAATGAAAAGAGAATTGATGAAAGTAATAAAAAGGCAAGTGAAATATTTTGGGTACGTTATAAGAAACAACACTCTTATAAAAACCATACTGGAATGGAGGGAAAGGTTAAAGGCAAGTGAGCAAGAGGTAGACAATGATACAAGTGGGAAGATAACATCAAGAGATGGACGAACATCAATCTGACAGAATGTACAGTTAGGACGAGAGACAGTCAGTGTTGGAGATCCATTGCCGTTAGGAGTTGTGAGGAGGGTTGATTGAAGTTCCAGCGCCTCTAGCACCTGTCCTCGAATTTTCTCCAAGAATCTTGAGCAGAATTTTAGGATCAAGTAAATTCAGTTCTTACATATCCAAAATATGAGAAACTTGTTAAGAAGAAAATATAATTAACAAACAAAGCTATAGAAAACAGGCTGAGGTATTAAACAGATATAACTGCCTGGCATGCTTTTCTGCATCTCGCCAGGTAAATACTGCAGAGTTATATTTCAAATGAAGTGAATAAATGAATAATACTTGAGCTGAAACAGTTAAAACACATAGTCACCAGTATTGTTTGAATGTGGAGCATTTGTTATCCCCATGGTAATTGTGGAGATGGCACCTGATTGATTGACTGATTTTCTTCTGTTGTCTTAGTTTCAAGTTGTCTTCTTGCTTCTTGCTTCAGAATTCTGATCAACATCATCATGAGTCATTCAAGTGATGACAGTTTGGAGGTGACGCAAAGAACAAAAGCAGCTATATCAGATTATCAAACATTGGAGAAGAACAAAAAGTTTGTGGTGAGTTTATGTTATTGTGTGTCTAGTCAGTTTGTGATATGTTATTGTGTGGGTCCAATCAGTTTGTGACATGTTGTTGTGTAGCTTTAATCAGTTTGTTATATGTTATTGTGCAGGTCCAATCAGTTTGTGATATGTTATTGTGTGGGTCCAATCAGTTTATGATATGTTATTGTGTAGGTCCAATCAGTTTGTGATATGTTATTGTATGGGTCCAGTCAGTTTATGATATATTATTGTATGGGTCCAGTCAGTTTGTAATATGTTATTGTATGGGTCCAGTCAGTTTATGATATGTTATTGTATGGGTCCAGTCAGTTTATGATATGTTATTGTGTAGGTCCAATCAGTTTATGATATGTTATTGTGTAGGTCCAATCAGTTTGTGATATGTTATTGTGTAGGTCCAGTCAGTTTGTGATATGTTATTGCACGGGTCCAGTCAGTTTGTGATATGTTATTATGTAGGTATAATTGTTTTGTGATATGTTATTGTGTGAGCCCAATCAGTTTGTGATATGTTACTGTGCGGGTCCAATCAGTTTGTGATATGTTATTGTGTAGGTCCAATAAGTTTATATGTTATTGTATGGGTCCATTCAGTTTATGATATGTTATTGTGTGCTTCAAATCTGTTGTTGATATGTTATTGTGTAGGTCCAATCAGTGTATGATATGTTATTGTGTAGGTCCAATCAGTGTATGATATGTTATTGTTTAGGTTTAATCAGTTTGTGATATGTTATTGTGTAGGTTCAATCAGTTTGTGATATGTTATTGTGTGGGTCCTATCAGTTTGTGATATGTTATTGTGTAGGTCCAATAAGTCTATGATATGTTATTGTATGGATCCAATCAGTTTGCAATATGTTATTGTGTAGGTCCAATCAGTTTGTGATATGTTATTGTGTAGATCCAATCAGCTTGTGATATGCTATTGTGTAGGTCCAATCAGTTTATGATACGTTATTGTGTAGGTCCAATCAGTTTATGATATGTTATTGTGTGGGTTCAATCAATTTGTGATATGTTATTGTGTGGGTCCTATCAGTTTATGATATGTTATTGTGTAGGTCCAATAAGTCTATGATATGTTATTGTGTGGGTCCTATCAGTTTATGATATGTTATTGTGTAGGTCCAATAAGTCTATGATATGTTATTGTATGGGTCCAATCAGTTTGTGATATGTTATTGTGTGGGTCCAATCAGTTTGTGATATGTTATTGTGTAGGTTTAATCAGTTTGTGGTATGTTATTGTGTGGGTCCAGTCAGTTTGTGATATGTTATTGTGTAGGTCCTATCAGATTGTGATATGTTATTGTGTATGTCCAATCAATTTATGATATGTTATTGTGTGGGTCCAACCAGTTTGTGATATGTTATTGTGTAGGTGCAATAAGTTTATGATATGTTATTGTGTGGGTCCAATCAGTTTGTTATATGTTATTGTGTAGGTCCAATAAGTTTGTTATATGTTATTGTGTAGGTCCAATCAGTTTATGATATGTTATTGTGTGGGTCCAATCAGTTTGTTATATGTTATTATGTAGGTCCTATCAGATTGTGATATGTTATTGTATGGGTCCAATCAGTTTATGATATGTTATTGTGTGGGTCCATTCAGTTTGTGACATTTTATTATATGGGTCAAGCCAGTTTGTGATATGTTGTTATTGTGTAGGTCAAATCAGCTTGGGATATGTTATTGTGTAGGTCCTATCAGTTTATGATATGTTATTGTATGGGGTCCATTCAGTTTGTGACATGTTATTATATGGGTCCACTCAGTTTGTGACATGTTATTGTGTAGGTCAAATCAGTTTGGGATATGTTATTGTGTAGGTCCAATTGTTTTGTGATATGTTATTGTGTGAGCCCAATCAGTTTGTGATATGTTATTGTATAGGTCCAATCATTTTGTGAAATATCAATGTGTAGATCCAATCAGTTCATGATATGTTATTGCTTAGGTCCAATTATAACTTATTCTCTATTAACTGATTTATGGTAATAAAAGGTTATCTTCATTGAACTGTGAAACTACATTCATTTTCCAGCCCCCTCTTAGGAGGCTCTTACCTCAGTGCACTAACTCCATAGCACCAGTGAGAATCCCAAGTCATGTATCCATCCATCCATCATGTGCCATGCCGGTAAGCGTGGGCGGTCATGTTCTGCCATCTCACTCAATCACCAGAGTCATGGATCAGCTCCGTGTTTCTGTCTCGACCATGCCACAAGGCCAAGCCATCCAGGTACTTTCTTCTAGGTCTTCACCTTGGTCTGTTCCCCTCGATCTTACCAGTTGTCACCAAATTCTCCAAATCATTTCTTCTCATAACATGCCCAAAAAATGTATATCATCTATATTATATTTTTGGGGTAGGTTTCCACAATTTGACATTTTTCTCATAGCAATAGCCTATACAACAGGGGTGGCCAACTTTTTCAGCAGGTGGGCCAAATTTCAGAAATAATATTTCCTGCCGGGCCACGCACCTAATTTTTTTTTATATTTTTTGTTAATTAAAGTAAACAAGCAAGCGTGCTACAGCTTCGACCACATCGTCGTTTCCCACTCCGCGGGCCACAATATGACTCCTGGCGGGCGGCATGCGGCCCACAGGCCTCATGTTGGCCACCCCTGCTATACAACAAACCTGGGTTTATAACTTGCACATTGGGCTGTCACTTTTTGCCCTTATTTAAGAAGGCCAGACATCTGATACACTACCCAGAAATCAAGGGGTTGAAGAAGATTTAATCATGAATGCTACCAAGTGTGCTTCACACTGTCTTCACATGAACGGTACTCAGTCTGCTTAATATTGTTTTCACCATGAATTGTACCAGGTCTTTTTGATATTCTCTTCATCATGAATTGTACTGAGTCTGCTTCACTCTGTCATGAATTATCCCAGTCTACTAATGTCAAGACCTCTAAGTCACACACAGAGAGTACTGAACTCCACACTACTGTGTTTCACTTCATGGTGAAGTGGTGAAGCCATCTATAGGGTGTATTTTTCAGACTGCAGTGTTTGAAAATATTGTCGGTCCAAGTTTTGTATTCACTCTCTGTAAAGTTCATGCAACATAATAGGTAAATACAAAACTTAGACCGGCAATATTTTCAAACACTACACAGTCATTAAAAATACACCCTGTAACTTGTTCTCAGAAAGTCATGAGTTCATTTTCAATTTGATTCTCAAGTGCAGAGTTTTTGAATACCCCTGGGGGTCGTTATCATAGATACGGGGTTCATACACCGCGCGTCACTTTCAGCATATGGTTAGCTGCTCTGTGGAGAGAGACAGAGTAGATGGGATAAAACCTGGTGCAATGAATTCAATCCTCTTGTCTTTAACCCCTGTTTATTAACTGCTGTGTTGAACAGTCATGTCACTAAGCATGAGGCCAGCATCAGAACTGTAGAAGAAGAGGCTGCAGTGAAGCAATACAACATAGGCACACCCGAAGAAGATAGCTGAGGCATGCAACATAGAGAGTAGTTGTTAGTTGCATATCCTTTACCGGATGTCACTATCAACCCCAGCATTTGTGTTGTTGTTTGTGATTTCTTGTCAAATTTACGTTCAGTAGTTTGCCATTACT
>JACEFZ010013300.1:372500-415000 GCA_014155875.1 Cepaea nemoralis
TAAGTTAGTCCCATATCCTTTACAGGACATCACAGTGACACCCAGCATTTATTGGCTGTTTGAGATTTACCAGGAAATGTTAGTTCAGTAGTTTGCCGTTACTTACTAGACTGCCAACGCCTCATGCCATTGAAAACAACGCAAAGTACACTGTTTTTAAATCACCCATAGCTGATTACAAACCCTGAACTCGAAACGACGGGGAATTACGCAAGTGTGAGTCACAATATCATCTAAGCCACACTGCCATATTTTAAACAGTAGAATCCATCCATCATGTGCCATGCCAGTAAGCGTGGGCGTCCATGTTCTGCCATCTCACTCGATCACCAGAGTCGTGGATCAGCTCTTGTGTTCCTGTCTCGACCATGCCATGTGGCCAAGCCATCCAGGTATTTGCTTCTAGGTCTTCCCCTTGGTCTCTTCCCTTCGATCTTGCCAGTTGTCACCATGTTCTCCAACTCATTTCTTCTCATAACATGCCCAATAAATATTTTGACTGTCTACGTCTGACTCTAATCAATTTATGATCTTCATTTGTTTCTTGAAGGACTTGTTCATTGGTTTTTCTGTCTGTCCATGGTATTCTTTGCGTTTTCCTCAGAAACCACATTTCCACAGCCATCAGCTGTTTTTCAGCTTGACTGCTCATTGTCCACGCTTCACATCCATATAAAAGTATAGGTTCTATGTAGCACCTCAACACTCTTTTTCTCGTTTCACTTGATATCTTTTTATTGGTCAGTATGTTTTTCATCTTGTAAAAGGCTACCTTCGCAATGGCAATTCTTGTTCTAATCTCTTCAAGGCATCTCCCATCAGATGTTATGACTGTTCCGCGATAATAGTTTCGAATCACTTGTTTAAGACTATGCCCATCTACTCGTATATCACATTGTGGTATTTCCTTCTTCCCAGTGACGACCATAATCTGTGTCTTCTTAATATTCAGTTCTAACTCTAGTTGTTCACTGTGTGCAACAACCGCATCTACTAAATGTTACAGGTCCTGTTCATTGTCTGCAATCAATATTGTATCATCTGCATATCTAATGTTATTGATGTATCGTCCCCCAATGTTGATTCCTTCCATATCTTCTATATTTCTGAATATATTTTCACTGTACAGGGAAAAAAAGATCTTGAGACATTACACATCCCTGTCTCACACAGTAGAATATTAAATATTAATTGACGAAAAAACAGAACAAACAGATCTATCCAACAATAACACAACATTGAATAAGTTTGGTTACTAAGGCAAATGTTGAGTTGAGATGAGTTAAGAACCGATATCACTGCACTCTGGACATTCCCATACGCGCTCCGTCCACTCGTTCAACAGCCAGCGGAGAGTCACACTACTAATTGTTCCCATCACTATCTGATTGAAAGTTCGCCTTGTCTTTCCTCTCAATTTTGAGATTCTCCCAGAACCCATGGCAATCCCCCTCAAAATTATTTTTTTTTCTATATACGGGTTCTCATTCCGTTCCCCCGCTTCTTCACCTGGTCCCACAGGCGCTCGACCTCCTCTCCCTTGTCCACAGGTAATCTATCACCAAAAAGGTGGATTCCCTGCCAGCCTATCAGCCTATTCATTCCTCGGCACCCCCGCATGGCCAAGGCAAAATATCCATACTATTCTCACAATCTGTGACCTCTGAGGCGAGGATAGCCATTCCACACGAAACGTTCCTTTCTCCACCTTACTAAGCATACTCCTTGAGTCCGTAATGAATGCAATGCGTGTTGCAGTGGTCTCCTCTAACCAATGGAATGCCGCTGTTACTGCTTCCACCTCCATTCCCATGCTGGAGGTTGTAGTGTCGTATGTCAGACTCTTTTTCTCAAGCATCGTCCATTAGCCTTCGCGATAAAACCCCAACCACTACGTCTGTTTCTCACCACTGACCCATCGGTGTAGATCACTATGTCACCGTGATGTGTGTTGCCCTAGATCAGTTGTTGCACCTCAGACTCTGTGCGGCCCGCTGCCCATTCTCTGCACTCACGACCCAGTGTTACTATTGCATTATGCCAGTCCGTCATGTCTTCCGGCATTTTAACCCACTCTTTTTCACGATTGATCTCTAGATCACACACCTGGCGTATAGATATTTCCACCTATACCACCAAGGATCTGCCTCGTCTCAATCTATGACCCTTGACCAGATCCATGGCTGCATGCAGGGAATAATCCATATCTGCAACAACTCTCAGGTATCATTTGGCCAGAAGGACCGTATGCCTATCCGCCATTGTTGATAGCACCAGGATATGCCTCATGCATATAATTGATGTGTTCTTTGTGCACCCCAGAATCACCCGCATGGCCACATTCTGTATGCACTCCAACCTTTCAAACTGGCTTTGATACTGTCAGCAGCCTCAAACCATACTCAGTGACAGAAATTATATGCATGCAAAGCAATCTCTGCTCTACCCCGGTTGCTGCCATCGCCCTTAATGCATTAAGTCCCACCAGCATTCACAACCAAAGCCTCCACATGATCCTTAAAAGACTGTCAAACCTGTCAAAAACACAAAAAACCTGTCAAAGGTACTAAGGTATATAAAAAATGAAATTCTTCGGGCATGTAAAACGGGGCGGTCATGTTTTGCCATCTCACTCGATCACCAGTGTCGTGGATCAGCTCAGTGTTCTTGTCTCGACCATACAACGTGGCCAAACAATGCAGGTGTTTACTTCTCTGCACATCTTTTGCTCTCTTCCCCTCAATCTTATCAGTTGTCACCAAGTTCTCCAGTTTATTTCTTCTCATAATGTGACCAAAAATTGTGACTGTCTACGTCTAATTTCTCTAATCAGTTTACGATTTTCATTTGTTTCTTGTAGGACTGTGTAATTGGTTTTCTGTCCTAGAGAAATTAACAACTCATTAAAATGAGAAATGTCAAATGCTGTGTATTCAACACTACTTTTATGGCGCAGAAGCGTGGACATTAGACAAGCAATTAGAAAGTCGAATACAGGCCCTGAAGATGTGAATATACAGAACAGTATGTCGTATTTCATGGTAGCAAAAACAATCATTACTGATGTTATGGAAAAACAAAAACTTGGAATGAAAAGAGAGTTGATGAAAGAGATATAACAAAGAGGCAAATAAAATATGTCGGCAAAGTTAAAAGACACAGCACTGTTATAAAAACCACACTGCAGGGCAAGGTTGAGGGCAAGCGAGCAAGAAGTAGACAATAATTCAAGTGGGGAGCTAACATCAAGAGATGAACGAACATCAGTTTGACAGAATGTACGGTTAGGACGAGACAGTCAATGTTGGAGATCAGTTGCAACGAACATCCATTTTGGAGACGCACCTGATTGATTGACTGGGCACGGCTTTCTTTATTTCCCAGGGAAGCTGACACTTCAACTCACCTGCTCACCTGTACCACGCAACTCGCCTTGCGTTCATTGATATCGAGTACCCTGGTATACTTATCTGAAGTCTGGGTGTCTCTGCCACTTGATATTAACCCACTCTTTCATAATTGTTATTTTAACTCCTCCAGTCCCATAGTTTTAGTATTGTATTTGTTTCACACCCAAATATTCAGTTCTCTATTTAGAACCACCTGAATTATCCAGCTATCCGCATGGAAATTAAGAAGAACATTATAAATGTAGTTGTTATACCAACGTTGTGCTATAAATGACAAACACGTGCATAAACTAGAGGACAAGAAAATACCATATAAGAAACGAGGAGATCTATAAAAACAGTTGAAGTAACACCAGTTGTTAAATTCATTGATAAACACAGATTTAACTGGCTCGGCCACCTAGTGAGAATGAACCCAATGTCGCCAGCAGCAAGAGCTTACAACATGAACATGGAAACATCAAGAGGCAAGGGAAGACCACGAAAAGATGGATCAACGGTGTCATGAACACCTTAAAAATCCACATCTCAGCATACCACGCGACCAAGTGAGCCCTAGTTCGTAAACCAATCACCAAGCAAGCCTGCAACGCCTAACGGCATGGAGCAGTGATGAACAACACAATTAAGTTGAGTCAAGGACCGACATCATTGCAACTCTGGGCATTCCCATAAGCGCTTAGTTATCTTCAACAGCCAGCGAAGAGTTCCAATACTAATGGTGCCGCTTGCAATCTGATTATATGTCCGTCTTGCTTTACCTCTGAGTGACGATTGTCGCTGCTGCAATCTCTCTAGACCATGATAGTCTATCTGATCTTCTGCATTGTTCACGTGCTCACAGAGGACCTTCACAACATCTGCATTATCATACATCAAATCACCCCGCAATGATGTAGCACCAACCAACCTGTCTGCTTGGTCATTTCCAACCACACCAGAGTGTCCTTGAGAAAAAGATCCAGCGAATGCTCACAATAAATGACCTCTGAATCATTCTGCACGAAGCATATCAATCTTCACCTTTATCAGCGTGCTTTGTGAATCAGTCTTACTAGAATTTAGATATGTACGCACCCACACACGTGTCTGTGCTTGTATGTACGTGCATACATATCGAGTGCATTCTGGTTATGTTTACGGCGCCAGAGACTCGCCTCTGCCACTTCTCCTTCAATTAAAACAGATCCAGTTCTATACAGTAGGATGTGAAAGTAATCCGTGGATAATTTTAGAGATGTCTGTCTGTTTGTTGATACTATACTTTGTATAGACGATGGCGAATAACATAAACTGACGGTTAAACTAGAGGCGGTCAATCGAAGCTTTCATATATACATATATATATATACGCGCGCGAGGGAAGTCAATAAGTAAGTCACAAATGGATGTAGAAAAATAACTAAATATGATAACAACTTGAAACCAGTTTATTTTTATACATACATTGTCCCTTTATTTCTCAACATAATTTCCACCAACATTGATGCACTTATCCCATCGTTTTATCAGTCCTCCCAAACCGGCTGCATAGAACTGCGTGCTCTTTTTTCTAAACCACGTTTTCACTTCACATTCAACTTCGGCGTCATTCGCAAAATGTCTCCCGCCAAGGTGGGTTTTCAGTGGACCAAAAAGGTGGAAATCGCTAGGGGCTAAGTCGGGGCTGTAAGGTGGATGTTCCAGAACTTCCCACCTTAGTTGGTTAATTTTCTCCTGAGTTAATCGAGCCGTATGTGGTCTGGCATTGTCATGAAGAAGCAACACTCCTCTAGTCAGCAGCCCTGGACGTTTTCTTCGAATTGCATCATGAAGCATCGATAGAACTTAACAGTTCGATTCAGAATTCACATTGTCACCTTTCTTCTTGAAATTGGTTAAAAGCACTCCTTGACAATCCCAGAACACTTTCAGCATAACCTTCCCTGCTGATGGCGTAACCTTGAATTTTTGGACACAAGGCGAAGAAGGATGTTTCCATTGCATTAAAGCACGCTTTGATTCGGGCTGGTAGTGATGCACCCATGATTCGTCCCCAGTTTAAACAGGAAGCATTGCCTTATGAATATCCTTTGCAGGCAGTCCTTTTGCCCACAAAAAAAAAAAAAAAAAAAAAAAAACGCACAACAGCACGTTGCTTATTGGTTGTACACTCCATAAGTACAGTCGCCATTGTGTTTATGTGATGCGCACGCGCATGAGACACCTAGCGCCACCTGACGAACGGGAATATAAAGTTCGATGTTGCTGTCAACTAATGACACCTGTAGAAAACCCAAACTACATTTACCTGCCATCACACAGAACTGTTTGACTTACTTATTGACTCGCCCTTGTATATTTATAATCATGTGCCTTGCTAGCTGGCGTGGGCGAAAGTTTACAAGCTTAAGTCGCTTTGGGCAGATGTTGCTGGGCACATATTTTTATAGACCAATCCTCACTCTTTGGTGATGTGGTCAATATGACACTGCCAGCCTTTACTCCCCAAAACATTTTCTGGTACCAGTTTTAGTCTGGGTCGAATTTTTTAATTTCATATTCACCCCAATGAAAATCGAACCTTGGTCCACCAGGATGGCGGGTGAGTGTCTAAATACTACGTTACCGGTGCTACCACTAGTGTCAGTGATAAGATTTAAAGATTGTCTACATGTTTAACGGGCTCAAAGATCGATTTCATTACACCAGGTTTTATCCCATATGGCTCGGTCGCTTTCCACAGGACGACCTGCCGAAAGCGTCGCTTAAAGCACGAATTTCATAGCTCCAGTGGCGACCCCCAGGAGACTCCGAGGAAATTGCACCCGTGAACCAATAGAAGTCGCCCGGAATCGATCCACAACCTTCGAATCGCTAGGGATGTGGTGTAACCACTTCCCCACGGACACTCCCTTGAATTAAAGAAGCGATTGGAACTCAGTGGGTTGAAATATTCTGGAAAAGAATGATGGAAACATTTGAAACTAGGTAGGTTAAAAAGACAACTGGGATAAGAATTAAAGAAACATTTAGACCTCACTGGGTTGCACTGTTTGGAATAAGAATTAAGGAAACATTAAAACTGTATTACCAATCACAGAGTTAACAAGCAAGATGCATGTCTTATACTATATTCGACGCACAATAATCGATTGCTCAAATATATTAACGCATTATCTATTAGGCGATTCCAACCGTTACTATGCATACAGAAGGACTTCCTGGTAAGTGTTAGACTTCTGTGAGTGAAACGTTCCCGACCTTCGAACAATATCAACGACTATGTACTTAGTTTTTCAGCTAAAGTAGTGGTTTGTTATTGTCCACTTAATTTAATATAAAACTTTGCAGTGTGCACCCGACGAGATGCAGCGAACTTTGCCAGACAAGAAATCGTGCAATATTTTCTTTATGGCTTATGTGTTTCAATTCACCAATGAATATTGTTTTGAATTTGAAACTAGGTGGGTTAAAGTGACAATTGTCTGGGATAAGAATTAAACAAACATTTAACTATCACTGGGTTAAAGTAACATTTCTCTGGGGGAAAAGGAAACATCTACCTTCACATCGCAGACCCCACCTTCTCCGCTCCACAGATCTGGCACTTAGATTGACCGCTTCTATCTCACCGTGCCATCCACAAGCGAGCAGACGAATCGGCGGGAATCCGTCAGCGGTGCTAATGCACGTGAAACCGCGTGACTGATAAACCCTTATGTGAAAGAAGAGTAATCGATATTAATTGTTCTGATGTTCGTTCTTCTTTCTTTACATTGGAGATTTGTTGGCCAGTTTGGGTCGTTTCATTGGAGATACGAGATTCCAAGTAGCCAATCTGCTCTAAGGACATTCTGTTGTGTATTCTGATCAGTAAGGATATTATCAGCTGCATTCATATGAAATACGTCGGCATTAGTGCGAAATACGTTTGGATTAATGTGAACTACGTGTGAATTAATGTGAAATACATGTAGATTAGTGTAGAATACATGTTTCATTTTAATTCATATGAGAATACACTTTTGTGGATTACTGTTTGGTACTGATTTACGACGAGCAGCGTTAGTGCGTTGGTTAACATGCTTGCCTGCCAACCCAGTGGTCATAAGTTCGAATCTTAATCGAGGCGGGATATTCTTGTTTAAATTGATTTTGGATTGCAGATTGATCCAACCTAAAATGGGTGCCAGGATATCTCCTGTGGAGTAGAAACGACTGACGTGACGTAGACCACACCACCAATTAAGTACCGATCGGTTTATAAAAATATAAGTCTATTACATATGCCCAGAGGTCGGCTTGGGTAAGATGTTTAGCACGAGTACATTCGTTCCACACGTTGGGACAAAATATGGACTTTCGTTCAGAAAGCAGTGTCAAACTACTGAGCGTGAAATTGCCTAGCATCGTTACAAACAGCTAGTAGGCTTTAATATACGCTATTAGAGCTGGAATTGCTTGAAAAAAATCGGGAGTCTCTGTGGCGAAGTGGTCAAGCTGTGTGCTTCACGATCCAAAGGTTTTTGGGTTTGATTCCGGGCTACGTCTTGCGGTTCACGAGTGCATTTTTCTCAGATACTCATGGGGGTCTTCGCTGGAGCTACGGAGTTCGTGCTTTGCGCGACGCTTTCGGCAGGCCGTCATGCGGAAAGAAACCGAGCCATATGGGATTAAATCCGGTATAACGAAGTCGATCCTCTCGACTTTGAAGATGTTTTTTTTTGTTTTTTTTTGAAGTCAATAGACACTGAGGGCAACTGCAACGTCTTGCAAAGGACATGCAGTTAATTTACCATATATCCTCAGTGCCCCTCTGTGCGTGTAACGTGATCCTTAACTGTGTATTGTTGTTGATATATGACGCGCGCCGGTCTCCCTGGTCTAGGTGTTATACGACTTTCTCCGTAATCCCAGCATACTCTCTCCGCGTCAGTAACTTACGGGGTATGTGAGCCGGTCGCTCAGAAAACAGTGACAAACTACTGAACGTAATCTTGCCAAGAAATCAACAATCAGCTGAAAGATGCTGTTGACAGCGATTTCCTGTAAAGGATATGCGAACAAACCAAAGAAACACATGGCGTGCGCCGGTTCTGTGACGAAGGAGGGGCGGGCCACAATTCGTTATACTTCATACCGCATTCGAAATAACAGCTGTGGGAGATGTGGCAGAAGACCATCTTGCGTTGGTTTTCATACAGTGGTATGTGTGCTGGTCGTGCAGAAAGCAATGGCAAACTACTGAACGTAAACTTGCCAAGAAATCACCAACAGCAAAATAAAAGAAACCGGGGTTGACTGCCACGCCCTGTAAAGAACATGCAACTGACATTATTTATATGGCGCGCACATTTATCGTCTGCTACAACATGACTTAGGAGAATGTTGTCAAAGCCATCTCATGCAGATGCTAGCTTATGCATGTCTGGTGTTGGGGCAGTTAGGCTTTCACTTATACTAGGTCATATTATGAGGTAGAAAGCTCACTCCCTTTCCTCGCCGTCTTTTATTTCCATGTAAATTGGGGTACACTGGAGTCGTGGCATGGAATCATCGACGGCGGTTGAGTCTTTAATGTTTAAAAAAAAAAAAAATAGATATTAAAACTCGACTTGTTGCGTTGGTAACCGTGAGCGCTATAGACTATGCCAACATGGCCGGAACAAGTGTTAACACACATACACATGTTTAGTTTAGTTTAGTTTAGTCGTTGGATCAACATCACGGCACACGGTTTAACCCATAAGTGCTCCGTTTTCTTCCTAACTCAAACCTGAGTCTGGAGAAACTCAGCTCAATGCACGAACTCCGTTGCATCGGCGAGGATCCTGAAATACTTTGGGTAGATTTTTAACTCGAAATTTTGCCCGGGCATCGCCGTTAGGCTACTCTTTTTCGATTTCCAACTGCCAAGGGATTTTTTACCTGCGCAACAATACACACGGGCGTCCGATCTCACTACCCAGAGACCAGGGGAAATTTTATTACTGGAAGTCCAGGTGGATTTTTTAAATAAATCCCGTTCCTCACCGGGGCCTGAACCCGGGACCTCCAGCACTCGAGGCGGACACCATACCTCGAGACCCCTCAGCCCCCCCCCCCCAACACACATACACATACATACAAACACACACACACACACACACACACACACCCATTAACCCAAAGACTCACACACTTACACATACAAATAGCGCAAAAGTTGTAAGAGGCAATAAAGTGATCGACAGGGGTACATAGATCCGTAGCATCATTAACCCGGATAAGACGTCTGTGTTATGGTGCTCGATGGACAATATGACTGTTAAGGTTGGCGTTCCGAGTTTTGCATTAAATGGCAGAAATGTTAACAGAGAGAGAGTAAAATGAGGTACATGGGAATCACCTTCGAGAGAAGCCTGTCGTTCAAGGATCATGTGGAAGCAGCTGTTAAGAGATCTACGAAGGGAGTCGGTGCGCTGAAGATATTGACAGCAATGGACATGGAGCAAAGAATGTTATTCATACTCTATCAACATCTGATTTTCTCAGTAATTGAGTATGAACTGAAACTTCTGACAATGCCAAGCAGCCTTGCTGGTGAAATTAGAGTGCATAGAGAATGAAGCTGTGAGGGTAATACTAGGATGCACAACTGACATGCTGGTAGTGTGTTTGTGATAGGTCCTAGCGTTACCCATAATTGCAGACAGGCTCAATGTGCTGTGGGATAAATCATATCTCCGAGTCGCTGCAGACACGGAACACCACCTGCATGAAGCTCTGGGCACAGTTAAGGGCCACAGACTGATCAGAAGAAAATCACGGATACTTAGGCAAGGGACACAATCAAAGAAGTGTGCATGCTTGAGAACATTGGGAGAGGAGAGGAGTGGGTCAGATTACAACTTTGACTGAAACTCAATCTTGAATAGTCAGTCTCTCTCGCATCAAGATACAGCGAAAGAAATGAGCTTGTTAACTACAACTGACCAAGTTCATACTCTCCAAGTGGACCCCGGGCACAAGCTAGATTATTGTAATCTGGCAAAGAAAGTAAACATTGAAGAGGGAGACTTATCGACTTTCCACTTCCCACTCTCCTCCCTCCCGCCACGAACAAACATGCCGTGTTGATACGTAGGCGGAAATCGCAGATATCGCGGCTTCTCTATAAACAGACAGAACGGAAGTAACGTTGCTTTCATTGAGGGAAAGATAAAGCAGAATGGTGTTGTTGTTAAGTAATATTTGTTGAGAATCCCGTCTCGTGATATACCGTGTTATATGTGCCACCCGCACGTTTCTGCGTCCTATAAATAACAAATCTCGAAACTATAACTTCTCCTTGAGGTTGAACGGGATAGGGGCGATGGTAGAATCGAAAACAGGAACCAGTTATAGGTGTGTATTGTGGCAGGGTTTTCACGTTCTGTAGTCCTGAATGCACGGAGGAATAGGTGGCCCCAGGTTTCCCTCACTTTAGCGGATGCCGATCGCAGGTGTCGGAACTCACGTCCAACTGCCCTCATGGCATTATCTGTGTAGCCTCCAGACCACAATACTAACGCTTCCGCTCTTCGTGCTATAGTGTTATTTATGCTATACGCAAAACATGCGTGCTTTACTGTAGTATACGTGCTACCTGAGCCAGTCTGTGTGTTATACTGTTATATGTGCTACCTGCGCCAGTCTGTGTGCTATACTGTTATATGTGCTACCTGCGCCAGTCTGTGTGCTATACTGTTATATGTGCTACCTGCACCAGTCTGTGTGTTATACTGTTATATGTGCTACCTGCACCCGTCTGTGTGCTATAATATTATATTAGCTATCTGCGCTAGTCTGTGTGCTATACTGTTATATGTGCTACCTGAGCAAGTCTGTCTGCTATACTATTATATGTGCTACTTGAACCAGTCTGTGTGCTATAGTGTTATATCTGCTACCTGCGCTAGTCTATGTTCTATACTGTTATATGTGACACCTGCGTCAATCAGCATGCTAAACTATTATACATGCTACTTTCACCAATCTGTGTAATATATTGTTATATGAGCTACTTGCACCGATCTATGTGTTATACTGTTATATGTTCTACTTGTACCAATCTGTGTGCTATACTGTTATAATAGCTACTTACATCAATCTCTGTGCTATACTGTTATATGTTCTACTTGCACCAACCTGTGTGCTATACTGTTATAAGTGCTACTTGCACCAATCTGTGTGCTATACTGTTATATGAGCTTCTTGCACCGATCTATGTGATATACTGTTATATGTTCTACTTGCACCAATCTGTGTGCTATACTATTATAATAGCTACTTGCACCAATCTCTATGCTATACTGTTATAAGTGCTACTTGCACCAAGCAGTGTGCTATACTGTTATATGAGTTACTGGCACCAACCTGCGCTGTATACTTTTATATGTGCTACCTTCACTAGCCCACCTCCATACTGTAATTTATATGTAACTTCCACTCGTCTGCGTGCTATACTGTGTTATATATATGATACTTGAACAAACCCGCCTGCTTTAGTGTGTTTTAGGTGCTACTTGCTCGAGCCAGGGGCTGTACTGTGTTATGTATGCTATCTACACGAGCCTGTGTGCAATTCTGTGTTATATGTGCTACTTGCGCGAGTATGCGTTCTTTACTGTGTTATGTATTATGCTACGTACTCGTGTTACATTTGCTTGTGTACTACGTACTGTGTAACATTTGCTACTTGCACACGTCTTGTGCTATATACATGTGCTACTTGCACAAGCATCCATGCGTTACTGTGATATAAGTACTACTTACACGACCCTACGTGCTGTAACGAACAGATCACTATCTTACATACATATGTTTGTCATTTCGCCAGTCAGTCTTATCCTTCTGGCATTTTATGTGTGTATATGAGTGGATAACTCGCACGCGGGCGCACGCACACACGCGCGCGCACACACACACACACCAACAATACACACACCAACAATACACACACCAACAACACACACACACACCAACAATACACACACCAACAATACACACACCAACAACACACACACACATACCAACAATACACACACCAACAACACACACACACACACACACACACACACACACACACACACAAATGGTGTTATTTCTCTACTTTATGAGTGTATATGGTAGTTGACCCTTTGTAGAAGTATGACACTTTTTCCGTCAGTGAAGCGCTGCCGTTACTTGGAGGAAACAGATTGGATTCCCGATGTGCATACAACTTTACAGTTGTATACCTTCCAGTTTGACATAAGCGGGCACAGGCATTCGAGATGTGCTGGTATCGAAACACGACAAGAACCAGCTGGGTAGAAACATTAACAAAAGAACAACTTCAGGCGAATATAACAGAGCTAAGAAGGCTTGTTGAAGTTATCAGAAATGATAAGACACTCGTGGGTTGGAGACATCCCTGGACATGAAGAAATGAATAGAGCACTCATCATCATCTTCTAGTGCCTTTACCGGCTGGCGTGGGCGATCATGTCTCTCCACAATTTGCGATTTCCGACGGCATGGAACAGTTCGTGTGTAAACTCCCTTCCATGCCACAGAGTACTAGAGGGCACAATATTGTGGAGAAGAGGAAGAAGTTAGACCAAGGGGAACATTTATAAAGCAGGCATGCACAGATCCATTAATGTGGATATACATTTGATTACAGAGAGAACGAACGAACGCACTTCATTTTCAAAGGGTAACAAATTGAGCACGCAGGCCCGTCTTACACTCGGCCCTTCCTATCACTCTTTTTTCGTTCATCAATATTGCATAGGAAAAACATTTAAATTAATTGTGTAAACATTAACAATGCATACTACCATGTTATGAGACACATCCACCACCCACCCATACATCCCTCATTCACCTACACATCCCCCACCCAACCACACACAAAAACTCCCACATTTTACACACACATACAGTGACGATTTTCGTGAGCATTCTCGCAACATTGTAAAAATAAATGGAGAAAAATTGTACATATACATTTTGTAACGTAAAAATTAGTGATGCAAATCAACTCTCTCTCTCGCTCTCTCTGTCTCTTTCTCTCTCTCTTCACATACACACACACACACACACACACACACACACACACACACACACACACACCTCCCCACACACACATATATATATATACACAGAGACACACTATCTCTCTCACTCACTCTACAGTAGTGTGTGTGTGTGTGTGAGAGAGAGAGAGAGAGAGAGAGAGAGAGAGAGAGAGAGAGAGAGAGAGAGAGAGAGAGAGAGAGAGCAACAAGACAGAAAAATGTCACCATAATCATGAGTTTCCACTTAAGCTTTCAAGCGTCGTGGGGAAGCATAGTTCCAGCGCCTGAAGGGTGGCACTGGATAGTGTCATTCAATGTGATTGTACAATGTCTTTGATGTTGTTAATCCATCTTATTCTCTGGCGCACTCTTGCTCTCATAGCACATGTTCTTCGATGTAGCGCCAGTGTTCTAACGAGATGGCTGAGCCATTTCATCTTTTACCTTTCAATAAATGTGGCACAAGGTGTTGATCCCACTGTCTAACTGATAACATCATTTCTGATTCGGTCTCGGATAGTTAATTTGGCAGCTCTCCTCACGCATCTGCACACCAATAAGTCAGAAATAGGACAACGGATACTCACGCAAACCTCAGGTCCGGTATGACATAACACTGATGTTGGACAACAGGATGTCTTCATCCGACATACAGGACTTCACGCTGGAGTTCACAGCCAGCGAACGCAGGCAAGCAAGCAAGCAATCATCTCACAGGTGTTGATTTTGCGTAAATGTGAAAAGGATAATGTCCAAGTTTGACATTGGTAGAGTAGGATTGGTGTGAATATGTTATTTATTATCTGTCGTTTTGCGAACATAGGCATTTTTGGATGTTTTAATATTGGCTATGGTTGATATATAAGACTACTTCTTTTTTTTAAAATCTGATGTCGATTTCCCTGTCTATTCTGCCTTCTTCTGTAATACAGGCAAATATAACATGGAATATCAACACGTTTCATTACCAGCTCAAGGGCTGAATGCTTGATGTTGATAATGATGATGATACTGGATATGCTCTCTGATCTCTTCTTCTTTCATTAACTTCTTTGAGTGCCAGCCAATATTTGCGAATCTATTTCTAATTTCGTCATCTGCTTTGATGTCTGGATTTTCCACCGAAGGTGTCATACTTTCTCTCACTGCAGTAAAGTGTTAAAAAGGGGGGGGGGGGGGGGGAACAGTGCTGTCCACACTTGCAGAAACAGGAGATAAGAGACCAGCGCTTATTCCCGTACAGTCATTTGTTTATCCTCTCTAATTCTCTCTGACGCGGTCTAATTAGCACAACTCTGTGTAATTGAGCACAATGTATGTTTATTTAGCATTGACAATTCTAATAACAATGATAAAACGGATTGGGAATTGCCCCACTTAGACGGTTCACATTCTAAAAAGCGGTTTATTTTTCTAATATAAAAAAAATGTTATTGCCTAGTTTCTAAAGGGTTGTTATAGACAGTCTTTGTCGTGAAGATAAACTGCCACTTAAGACTTCTTTAAACTTTAAGCTGCAACGAGTAAAGACAACCATACCACCATTTCTCAGGGTTGCCAGATTGCCTTCATTGACGTCAAATTCCAGAAGTTTGGCATCTTTTCAGCATTTTATCTACGGCCAGAGAATTTGGTTAGCTATTTATCAGTATTTTTTTCTTCTCGTTAACTTATAGTCCATGCCGTGTGGCGTTGGTGATCATGTCTATCCACAGCCTTCTGTCTCGTGTGCTGCTAATCATTTCTGATACTTATGTTCCTCCATAACCTGATGTCAAACTGTCCAGCTTCTTTTCTTGGAATTCCAATTGTTTCTCTTTCCCTTCCAGTTGTCCCGACAAACTCCAGCTTTCCTCTTCTCAGGACACGCCTATAGAATGTGAACTGTCCTCTTCTGATGCGAGTAACCAGCTCTCTTTCTGAGTCAACTTCTTTTAAGAAATAATTGCTCTTCCTAAGCATCCACGGTGTTCTCACAATTTTTCTATGAAACCACTGCATCCCTCACATCATTCTCGCAGATAATTTGTCTTCTCGCTCTAAACTTATATATGTTCATATGTTCCTTCTATGTAGCAAAAATCTTCTTACTGTCAGTAATACCTATTTAGTATTGCGAAATTACATTAAGACAAAGATTACAGATTTAAAGACAAAAAGAACAATTAATTCCACCAGGTTTTACCCAATCTAGCTCGGTATCTCATATCTCCATCGATGATCTCCCGGTGATATATATATATATCTGGCCACCGCTCGCTTCCTGCTCGTGGAGGAGAGGTCTCGAAGGTTTGACGCTAAGCCGCCAGCGTCTGCAAGCTACCTTGTTCCAGACGTACTGGTTATCCATTCCTCTGGATGAAACAAGGCAAGGCCGAGAGAGGGAACATGTCCTTTGGGCACACACATGTTTCTCTGAAGCTCTGCCCAGGCATTGTGAGATGGAAGTTTGACCAAATTCCAATCCACATACTTTGGTCTGTCAAGACTGCAAGGTGCCACTCATATATATATATATATATATATATATATATATATATATATATATATGTCTCAGATAGTTGCATATCTTTTACAGGACGTCGCAGTCAATCCCAGCATAGTTTTGGCTTTCTGTCACACCCAGACACGTGTTACATTCAGTAGTTTGCCATTGCTTTCTGACCGACCAACACACATACCATTGTATGAAAACCAACAAAAAGCAGTCTGCTGCCAAACCTTCCGCAGCTGTGTTTCAAACGCGGTATGCGGGATTACGAAATGCGTCCGTAACTTCTTCGCCACGGAGCCGACAAAGAAGGGGCTCGTTGGTATAACGGTTAGAGCGTTGCGCTAACAGTGGCAGGAGCGCGGTCTGACAAGGGTTCGGTGCCTGCTCTCGTCGTTCACTACGGAAGGTAAAGCCATTTATTCTTCCCTGCATTCAGCCAATAAAAATATGATGGTTCTAACACTTCACACAGATGCAACAAGTTTCAAACATATACAAACACATTAAAAAGGCTGAAGACACAGAAGAATAAATCCTTTAAATAACGCCACCCAGTTTCAGTTATGACGAAACGTGTCAGGCACAACACAACACCGGTTAATTAACACATTTTTTGGCATATCCTTTTACAGGACATCGCAGTCAACATCAGCATTTCTGCCCTGTGATCTCTTGGCAAGTCTTTGTTCAGTAGTTTGCCATTGATTTCTGAACGACCCGGCACCTATACCAGCGCAAAACCAACGCAACGCGGTCAACTGCCAAATCGCGCACAGCTGTGTTTCGAGCGTGCGTATGCGGGATTACGAACCGCATCCGCAATACTTTCGCCACGGAGGCGGGCAGTTAACACACACGTAATAGAAAACAACAAAGATAAATAGCAAACATAAACAGTAAATCGGGCAGTTGTATATGCAATTCAAAGAAACACAGTGAAATCAAATGTTTTATAGTTACAAAAAATACTTGTTCGTTGAGTGTGCAACAACTGTCGTATTGAAGTTTGAAAGATTAAACATAATTTTTTGAGGAAAAGGAAGCTGACCCTCAAGAACAGTGACAACAATTATTTGTACCTAAGTACAGAGTTCAGAACAGACGTATGATGTCGACAGGCAGTAAAAAACATGGATCAAATTGATTTTGGTGTCAAATTCGCATCTCACAATATGAAGAATATTCTTTGCAATTTATCTTTGTCAAACTAGGTGGGAAAAGGATTTACCGATGCGAATCATTGACAATTAGCAGACGTGAGGAACTGTGGGGAAACTGCAAAAGATGTGGTTTTATAGAAGAAGAATAAGAACAATTATGCATGCGTCCTCAAAACGACAAATAATAAATAACATTTTCATACCAATCCTAAGCTACTAATGTCAAACTTGGACATTATCCAAATCAAACTTACGCAAAATCAACACATGGGAGTGGAGATGCTTCAGGAGATCTGCCAACTTAACTATGCGAAACTGAACAGGGCATGATGTTATCAGACAGACAGTGGGATCAACATCTTGTGCCACATATATTGAAAGACTGAATATCAAATGGTTTGGCTATCTCGTTAGAATGTTACACCATCAACTACCAGAACTGGCTCTACATCAAAGAAGATCTGATACGAAAACAAGATGACGCCCGAGAAGAAAATTGATCGACGACATTAAATACATTGTACAATCACACAGAAATGACACTATCCAGTGTCACACGTCGGGCGATGGAGCGCCAGTTATTTCTCCCCACGCCGCTTGACGCAAACAAGGAAGATTATGATGATGAATGAAAACACCGTGGACGGATAGAAAAAGCAATAAAGACACTTAGAAACAAGTTAACTCCCAAAAAGAACTGGCTACTCGCATCATAACGAGAGAATCCACATTCTTTGGGCAAGCCATGACAAAGGGAAAGCTAGAGAATGTCGTTAAAACTGGGAGGTTGGAAGGGAAGAGAGACAGGGAGAGACCACGATTACACATTCTGGACGTTTGGATATCATGGCATTTAGGAACGTCGGTATCAGAAATGATTGGCAGCACAAAAAAGAGGTTTTGGACAAACATAATCACCAATGCCACACGACATGGACTATAAGAAGAAGTAAAATTCTTAGAATAATGCAGTAAGTTCTACCGCAGAACAACAGAAATGAGATTCTTCTAGAAACGTTTGAAATGCCAAAGAACACTGTATGTCTGCATTGGAATATCCTCACAGTAAAGCTACACCTAAATATGAAGACTTTCTTTGACGAGTGGCACGCTATGAGAACAAGCAAAATAAATATTAAAAAAAAAAAAACTGAGGTCTGTTGACAGTTTTGGGGATTACACTATACAATGACACCATAGAATTACGCTATAGATTTACGCTATTGAATTACACTATAAAATTGTACACAACAGAATTGCACTAAAAAAAAAGTCGCTTAAAAGTCGACAGGGTCGACTTCATTGCACCGGGTTTTATCCCATATGGCTCGGTCTCTTTCCGCAGCGCGGAAAGCGTCGCACAAAGCACGAACTCCGTAGCTTTTAGCGACGACCCACAGGAGTCTCCGAAACATTTAACTCGTAAACTGAAGGACGCGGCCCGGAATCGAACCCACAACCTTCGGAGCACGAGTCAAACGGCTTGACCACTTCGCCACAGATACTCCCACAGAATTGCACTATAGAATTACACTATAGAATTACACTGCGGCATTAGGCTATAGAATTACGCCTCGCAGGAACCAATGTCAGCACGAATGGGGAGTCATTCAGATGAATGTATGTAGAATTGAATACGATGAGGGATTATTTCAGAAAGATGGACTCCTTTCAAGTAAAATAGACTCACCGCAGACAAGGGGGATTTCATACAGACAAGATGGATTTCATACATACAAAATGGACTTCATACAGATAAGGTGGACTTAGTAAAGACCCTATGGACAACCCAAAGAAGAGGATATCAATTAACTTAAGAGAGATTGAAAGATAATAGAACAAGTAACACATTCCTCCTATCTGGGACATATAATAACAGACGATGGCAGAGCTTGAGACAGACAGACAGACAGATAGATAGACAGATAGACAGGCAGGCAAGCATGCAGGTAGGTAGACAGACTGATTGACTGCTTGACTGACTAAGATTGGCAAAACATTCACACAACAATATAAAACAGGTACTAATATGAATATAGGTGAAAGACTTTTAAACTGAGAACAGTCACATGCATACATATATTTTATACTAATATATGCATTATTGCGCAGATGCACGGACATTAAATATATATTTAGAAATAGAAATGAAGCCACAGGCATGTTGTATAGCTATATGGCTCTTCCCTGGTGCGAAGCGGCAGCAGGTTGGATAGAGAAAAATGTTATCACCCGCTGGGTACAAATTCAGGTTTATTTATGAATTTCAACAAAGAAGTCACACACTTGTTGCATGGTTTATTGCTTGGCATATTTCGTTGCGTCTAGTCAGGTGAATACTGCAGTATTGTTTATCAGATGAGGTGAATGGACGAATCCTTTTCTGGCTCATGCACCAACATGGAGGATAGGCGGTTGAGCTGTTAAGGCCGCTAGAGTGCTTATTCTTGTGGCAACGGTTTGCTTACGCATTTTCCTCATATTGGACTGGTAGTGCATAGTTCTGTCGCCCAGCTACTGAGTTGAGTGCGTAGAGCGACACTGTGAGCTGTGAATTTCGTGTGGAGTGCTTTTAAATCTGTCCGTGGATGTTTGTAGTATGAGCTGCATGTTCGGAAAAATGGCAGCCAGTCGGTTGCTGAACTAACTGGGCTGCCTTATTGTCACGAGCGCCCTGAGTTAACCCAGATAATAATACCGACGTTTGCGTGGCGTATATTTTTTAGGCCACAACAGTCGTACTAACAGAGTAAACACAGCTGCACAGGTTACATCGTGTCAGCCCATATACACATTTGGTGGTGAGTGAGTAGGAATGGATACACAGAGTTGGCAGTTCATTAACAAGTAGAATCACATATATTGTCAGCTTAGGATATGGAATGGTTCCGTTTGTCATCTATACGGCCGGACATCAGACGAAAATGGCTGCTGGGATTGTCACCACGGAACAGAAGATTGACAAGTTTGTCAACATTTGAATGCAGATGGAAGCCGTGAGATCACAGGGGCAGATGTAAAACGGAAGTACCTAGTACGGAAAACAGTGCATCTGTCAATTCTTGGTTTCCGGCACATCAAGATGATTGGCAGCTTGGTATCGAAACTCTTTGTTGGGAGTATACAGAAACTAGCTGGCTTGTTTTGAGAATCTAGGCAATTACTGACAACTTTGACAGGATTTAAGCCAGGAAAATAGTTCTTGACAGGGGATGATTTGCCACTGTGCCACCTGTGTGGGGAGTAAAGGATAACGTCACGTGGCCAACTTTGGTAGTTTGCGATATAAACTCGAGTTGAGATCAACTAGGGTGGACTTGAATAATGCTCTAGTTAGAGTGCCAGGGCACTGCAGTGCTTAGTGGAAATAATATCTACCGTGTGTTAATTAGTGACTTAATTTTGCACGTGCCTATAATGGCAGATGTAGATATGATTGATAGGACTGCAGTAGTGCCATTTAAGGTTCCCTACCAGATCCAAGGAAACTCTACAAGTTTTGGGGAAAGAATTAAAAAACCCATTCTGAAGAACACCAGTTCAAGAGTCAATAAAGTTGCATACAGAAACGTAACTTACGCTAGAAGGAAATTGATTCATCAAAGAGAGTGATGCATACTGATGCACCACACAGCATCAGACAGTAGTAACGAACCGAGAACCGGCTAAGAGTACCTAGTGTTAGTACAGTAACAATTAACATTAGTAATTAGCACTTATGGACTGAATGGTTCGATGTGCAACGAGGATGATCTGTCGACTAACTAACTAACTAACTAACTGCGTACACACTACAAAAGACTTGTGCAGTTTGTTAAGGAACGTTAGGAACGGACATTGTGTAGAGTGCAACCGGTCCATGATTAACTGTTAATACCACCGGTGTCTATTTCGGATGTTCATGAAATTGGATTACCAGAGGTCTACAGAGGCAAAGCAGTATCCGGCAAGATGGTTTCGGCAACGGGTGAGAAGTACATGTTCTGACGTACCGTGCTGTGGTCTATCTTTGCTGGGATCAGCTGACTGGGTTGCTGTCTGAGAGTCAGAGTCTACACACTTTATAGAACACGTCACACATTTTCTTCACATACACGTCTCATATACGTTACACTTTTATTTTAATAAATTACTCTTTATTAATTTCTAGAAGCAAGAGTTGTTGAGTATGTTGCGTTGGGGAAGTATGAGAAGGGGGCATAGTACGACAGTGAGAGAGTGATAGGAAAAGGTGTCCATAGGCTGATGGAGTGTGTTGGACGGAAGCTGGTGGATTCTCCAGAATATTGAGAGGAAAAAAAAATATTATAATGTGGGTGTCGGATCTCCTCACTCCAGGGACGACACGACATTATTGGGGGCTCGTAAACGTGATCTTTGGACAGCGGGATCTCTCGTAAACGTGATCTTTGGACAGCGGGATCTCTCGTAAACGTGATCTTTGGACAGCGGGATCTCTCGTAAACGTGATCTTTGGACAGCGGGATCTCCCTTAAACGGAATCCTTGGACAGCGAGATCTCCTGCAAGCAGGAACCTTTGACAGTGGGATCTTCTGACAACGGGGTCTTTTGACACGGGATCCTTAGTTATAAGAGGGAGATATCATTTTGGAGAATCCAGCTAGAGTGAATGTGGATAGGGGTTAGGACTAATATCTTACCTGTTCACACTTCACACGTCTGCATAGGTCTGTGGTCCTGATTCTACTCTTGTCACTGCGTGAATGTGCTGTGTGTGGTATATCTAGATTTATAGTACTTGTTCATATATCTGTATAGTAATTTGCAGTTATATTGTACTAGACCTGCTAGCTTACCTCTCTGTATAATGGCCACCCCTAAACTTAGCACAGCAGAATTAAAGGCAAGGGGGGAAGAAATGGGATTGGCGGGGTCTGCTCTAACGGATTACATACAAGAAGTGGAGAGAGAGTATCGTCAAGCGGAACGGGAAGATCGAAAGGCCGAGTTGGAATTGAGAAGGATGGAATTGGAAGCTGAGCAAGCAGCTAGGAAATTGGAAGCTGAGCAAGCAGCTAGGAAATTGGAAGCTGAGCAAGCAGCTAGGAAATTGAAGCTGAGCAAGCAGCTAGGAAATTAGAAGCTGAACAGGAAGCACAGAAAAGGGAGCACGAGTACCGGATGAGGGAACTCGAGTTGAAAAGTCAATCTAATGGAGAAACTGAGGGAGCAGTTGGAGGTTCCTCCATCCCAGGATCAACACCAGTAGGTGGACATGGGTACCATGCTATGAAGTTTCCTTTAGCGGTCTACGAGGAGGACAAAGAGAAGATTGACCAGTACCTTCAACGCTTCGAGGCTATGTCTGTTGCTATGGGTTTGGAGCGTAACAAATGGAATCTTAAGCTATCCCAGGGATTACGCGGGACGGGATACGAGGTTTATACTCGCCTGCCACCAGGACATGAGAACAATTATGATGAGTTAAAGACGGCTCTGCTGAAACGATTCGAGGTTACGTCACATACCTACCGGAAAAAATTTCGAGCAGCGAAACGAGAACCGGGAGAGTTGTTTGCCGCCTACAGTTTGCGTCTTAAATCTTATCTCCATAAGTGGATGGATTTGGCTGGGTTCGCACATGACTATGAGAGTCTGGAAGAGCTCATGGTGGTCGACCAGCTGAAGAAGCAAATGTCTAAACCTCTCAGGACGTTCCTGGGAGAACAAGGAGCGGAACGTATTGACCTCGTGAATAAATTAGCAGAACGGTTCGTCGAGGTACATGGGGAGGCAGGGGAAAACCTTTCCACCAACACCAAAAGTCAAGAGAAACATGACAAGAAGAAAGCCAAAAACTCAGGAACCAAAAAGTGGGAACCTTATGTGCAAAAATCAGAGGATAGTTCAGAGAAGAAGAAGGAGGGAAGCAAGAGCACTTCAAGCTCTACACCTAAACGACCGTGGTCGGAGAAGTGGTGTTCAATTTGTAAGTCACCCTCTCACAATACGAGGGACTGCAAATCGAAGGCTAAGAACCCTCACTTTGCAGCATGTCAAGTGACTTCCAAGGAGGTTGTCACGGAAAATGCCAAGGTCAACAAGGAAGCTCGCCACCAGGAGAGCTCACTTCAAGTCCGACAATAGAAAATCTAGGACAGGGAAATGGTGCAACCAATGCAAGTCAAACACGCACAATGCTATTGACTGCAGGGGAAAGTCAGGAGACACTCAATTCGTCGTGTGCTCAGGGAAACCTAAGGTGGAGCCCACCGAACAGGTCGAGGCCGAGGAAGAGACTCCAGACCAGGAAAAACCACCTGTAGTGGAATTGGTAGAGGTTAACGGTCGTCAAGTGGAGTGTTTATACGACACAGGACTGGACGGGAAGGCCGTGATTTCTGCGGATCTAGTACATCCAGAACAATTCACAGGTGAAACCTTGGATATACAGCCTGCACAGAAGAGTGCTGTAGTCATGAAGTTGCCCATTGCTAATGTGGAGATTCGGTCACGGTACGTCACCGGCACCATCAAGGCCGCTGTATTGACCGATCCCATTTTTCCAGTCATCCTAGGTTGCCGGTATGTCTTTCTGGGAATGCCCAGGGAGCCAATTCATATGGGAGCAATGCAGACTCGCTCTCAGACGAAAACGGAAGAGGCAGACGCAATTGTGACTAACCCAATGCCGGGGGAGCTACGAACTGCCCAGAGTGAGGATGATACTTTACGTCCTTGCTACAAAAAGCTGCAGAAAAGTGCTGATCCACCAGGACGGGGGCAGTACTACATGAAGAATAGGATACTCTACAGGAGAGCAGGAAGGGGAGACAACCTATACGGTCAGTTGGTCGTCCCGAAAGCTCACCGGTCCCAGATTCTTCATATGGGGCATACCATCTCCTTTAGTGGACACATGGGTATTGCCGCCACCATGCAGCGGATTTCCTGCCACTACTATTGGCCGGGAATGACAGATGATGTGCGTCGGTATGTGAAGTCATGCCCTGAGTGCCAGAGGGTGGCACCGAAACACTGGACAGCACCGGTGATGTTGGGTGAGATGCCCATCATGAACTCTCCTTTCGAGAGGGTAGCCATCGATATCGTGGGTCCACTTCCCAGGACTAGGAAGAGGAACATGTATATACTCACAATGGTGGATTGCTGTACAATGTGGGGTGAGGCTATACCGTTGACCACGATTGACTCGAAAAGAGTGGCGGACGCACTGATGGAGGCCTTTACCAGATTAGGCTTTCCGGATCAAATTCTGACGGATAATGGATCTCAGTTTTGTGGAAAACTCATGGAGGAGGTATTTAGGGTGTTTCACTCTAACCACATACATACCAGCCCTTACCACCCTCAAGCCAATGGACAAGTAGAGCGTTTCAACGGCACGTTGATGACAATGCTCAGGAAATTAGCGCAGGAAAAACCTGATAGGTGGGATGAATATATCCCAGCAGCACTCTTTGCCTATCGGGAAGTTCCTCATGGCTCAACAGGACTACCACCCGCTACGTTGCTGTTTGGTCGTCCAATCAAAGGACCGTTGGAAGCCATGTTGAGGAGTTGGACTGAAGAGGGGACGTCAGAAGAAGTGATCTCATCCTATCAATACGTGGAGGAACTGAAAGAAAAACTCCACAAGGGATGGACTCTGGCAAATCAAAACTTGAAAAAGGCCAGGAAAAGACATGCGGCTTACTACAACCGTAGGTCTAAAGAAAGATCTCTAGAGGTAGGAGATAAAGTCTTGTTGTTACTCCCAACGGGAAACAACAAACTGGAGATAGGTTGGCAAGGACCATTTCCCGTGGAAAGGGTGATATCCAGAACCAACTATCAGATCCGGATCCGGGGAAAGTCGAAGATTTTCCATATCAATCTCTTGCGGAAATACGAAGAGAGACCAGGAGACAAGGCAGCTCACCTCATGGCAATGGCAGTTGCAGTGGAGACAGAAGTGGGAACCAGCGAGGGCAGGGAATATCCCTTAGTACACCAGGAAACTTATAGGGATGTGCAAGTGAACCCTGATCTGACCTCCCAGGAGAGGGAAAGGATAACCCAGGTTCTCAAGTCTCATAAGGAGATACTGACTGATAAACCATGGACGAACGAGGTTGGTTGAGTTCGAGATGACTTTGACCACACAGGAGCCTGTTCGCCAAAAGGTTTACCCAGTGCCATTCTCTAAAGAAAAGGCCCTGGAGGAGGAAATAAAAAAACTGCTGGAGGATGACGTGATTGCACCATCCACATCCCCATACAATGCGGGGGTAGTTTTGTTACGCAAACCAAGTGGAGAACACAGGTTGTGTATAGATTACCGACTGCTGAACAGTCATACACAGTTTCAGGTGGAACCTTTGCCGAATCCAACTCAGTTATTCGCTAGGCTCCATAAGGCTCGGTACTTTTCAAAGGTGGATCTGAGTCGGGGGTACTATCAGATACCAGTCAAACCGGAGATTCGACCACTGTTAGCTTTCAGTACACCCAGTGGACACTACGAATTCAAGGTCATGCCCTTTGGACTCAGCAATGCACCTAGTGTGTTTACACGCATGATGAGGACTTTACTAGATCCGTTACAGGATCCGTCCATCATCTCATTCATGGATGATATTCTGATTTCCAGTGACAGCTTGGATGACCACTTACAATCCTTGGAGAGAGTGTTTAATAGACTCAAGGAAGCAGGGCTTACTGCTCGTCCAACCAAGTGCATGATTGGTTACCAGACTCTGGAATTTCTAGGTCACACCATCACTCCAGGACACATTGTCCCAGAAGAGAAGAACCTGGAGAAAATCAGAAATGCACCAAGGCCAAAAACGAAGAAGGATGTGCGATCTTTTCTCTCGTTGTGTGGGTTCTACCACAAATTTATCCCACATTTCACTGAACTGGGAGCTCCGTTGACGGAAACCTTGAAAAAGGGATTACCGGATCAAATCATTTGGACACCAGAATGTGAGAATGCCTATAGTCAGTTAAAGGAGGCCTTGGTCAGCAAACCTGTATTACAGCTCCCTGACCTTTCCAAACCATTTGTGTTGAGAACGGATGCGAGTGCGATTGGAATTGGAGCCGCTTTGTTACAGGAAGGAAAAGACGATGCTTCGGTTTTGAAACCTGTAGCATACGCAAGTAAGAAACTTCTACAGGCGGAGAGGAATTATTCAACCGTCGAGAGAGAGTGCTTGTCCCTTGTATGGGCAGTGCAAAAATTTCAGCCATATTTGTATGGAGTTAAGTTTCGGGTCAGTCGGATCATCAGCCCCTGATGTTCCTGGCTACTTCTCAGAAGCTCAACGCACGTTTGATGCGGTGGTCGTTGTTACTTCAACCGTATAATTTCACAGTAGAGTACATTCCTGGGAAGGAAAATGTTGGAGCGGACTTCTTGTCAAGACACCCAGCTCCTGAAGAAGAGGAATGAATCATCTGGATTTAACTCATGGTGGAGAAGAGTGAGATGGACTACTCTCTTAAGAGGGGGCCTATGTCACGAGCGCCCTGAGTTAACCCAGATAATAATACCGACGTTTGCGTGGCGTATATTTTCTGGGCCACAACAGTCGTACTAACAGAGTAAACACAGCTGTACAGGTTACATCGTGTCAGCCCATATACACATTTGGTGGTGAGTGAGTAGGAATGGATACACAGAGTTGGCAGTTCATTAACAAGTAGAATCACATATATTGTCAGCTTAGGATATGGAATGGTTCCGTTTGTCATCTATACGGCCGGACATCAGACGAAAATGGCTGCTGGGATTGTCACCACGGAACAGAAGATTGACAAGTTTGTCAACATTTGAATGCAGATGGAAGCCGTGAGATCACAGGGGCAGATGTAAAACGGAAGTACCTAGTACGGAAAACAGTGCATCTGTCAATTCTTGGTTTCCGGCACATCAAGATGATTGGCAGCTTGGTATCGAAACTCTTTGTTGGGAGTATACAGAAACTAGCTGGCTTGTTTTGAGAATCTAGGCAATTACTGACAACTTTGACAGGATTTAAGCCAGGAAAATAGTTCTTGACAGGGGATGATTTGCCACTGTGCCACCTGTGTGGGGGAGTAAAGGATAACGTCACGTGGCCAACTTTGGTAGTTTGCGATATAAACTCGAGTTGAGATCAACTAGGGTGGACTTGAATAATGCTCTAGTTAGAGTGCCAGGGCACTGCAGTGCTTAGTGGAAATAATATCTACCGTGTGTTAATTAGTGACTTAATTTTGCACGTGCCTATAATGGCAGATGTAGATATGATTGATAGGACTGCAGTAGTGCCATTTAAGGTTCCCTACCAGATCCAAGGAAACTCTACAAGTTTTGGGAAAGAATTAAAAAACCCATTCTGAAGAACACCAGTTCAAGAGTCAATAAAGTTGCATACAGAAACGTAACTTACGCTAGAAGGAAATTGATTCATCAAAGAGAGTGATGCATACTGATGCACCACACAGCATCAGACAGTAGTAACGAACCGAGAACCGGCTAAGAGTACCTAGTGTTAGTACAGTAACAATTAACATTAGTAATTAGCACTTATGGACTGAATGGTTCGATGTGCAACGAGGATGATCTGTCGACTAACTAACTAACTAACTAACTGCGTACACACTACAAAAGACTTGTGCAGTTTGTTAAGGAACGTTAGGAACGGACATTGTGTAGAGTGCAACCGGTCCATGATTAACTGTTAATACCACCGGTGTCTATTTCGGATGTTCATGAAATTGGATTACCAGAGGTCTACAGAGGCAAAGCAGTATCCGGCAAGATGGTTTCGGCAACGGGTGAGAAGTACATGTTCTGACGTACCGTGCTGTGGTCTATCTTTGCTGGGATCAGCTGACTGGGTTGCTGTCTGAGAGTCAGAGTCTACACACTTTATAGAACACGTCACACATTTTCTTCACATACACGTCTCATATACGTTACACTTTTATTTTAATAAATTACTCTTTATTAATTTCTAGAAGCAAGAGTTGTTGAGTATGTTGCGTTGGGGAAGTATGAGAAGGGGGCATAGTACGACAGTGAGAGAGTGATAGGAAAAGGTGTCCATAGGCTGAGGGAGTGTGTTGGACGGAAGCTGGTGGATTCTCCAGAATATTGAGAGGAAAAAAAAAAAAAAAAAAAATATTATAATGTGGGTGTCGGATCTCCTCACTCCAGGGACGACACTTTAAAGGAGGACACGACACTTATGCAGTAATGTGCGGCTGCTGGTTTTCTGTTGACTACCGTTTCCTTAGACGATAAACTGTATTTTTTCGTTGCGGACTTTTGTGTTGGCATTCTGACAGCGGCATTATGCATAATAAACCTGTGTTGGCTGTTGGTTTATCGAGACTCCTGTCTGTTCCACTTTTCACATGGGGCAGTGAGGAGCATTTTGTGTGATATTCACTGGCACTGGAACGAAGCATAATGGGGCGACCCTCTGTCGTAAAGCTGGAATACCAGTTACTGACATTGTTTGAATGTGGATCATTTGTCATCGCCTCGGTTTTAGAGATCAGCATGGCCGAATGGATAAAAGCACCTGACTCTTAAACTTCCAGTGCGCTGATGGTGGAATAGTTGATCGTTCATTAAACCGGTCAGATAGACTTAAACGTTGACTTCTTGTTCAGAGAGCAATGGTTAACATTTTTTGTTGTTGCGTATCCCCTACGGGACGTTGCAGTCAACACCAGCATTTTTCAGCAGCTGTTGATGTACTAGGCAAGTGTTACGTTCAGTAGTTTGCCATTGATTTCTGAACGACCGGCTCCCATACCAGCACGTTATAACACAACGCGACACGGTCTGCTGCACAAATCGGTCGCAGCTGAGCTTCGAACTCCTGGTGCCCGGCTCACGAACCGCGTTCGCAAGCCTTTAGATGGTGAACTACAAAACGTAAAATTGCCTAGAAAGTCAACCTCAGGTTGATGGCAACATCCTGCAGAGGACAAGCAACATTTTAAGAATCGCAGATTACCTATTAAGTCGTTCTGTCTGCACAACAGAGGTTTGAAACAAAAAGCTTTCGTGTTTCATATTTGATTTGTTTATTGACTCCGAATGCAATACCGGAAACGCCTTTTCTTTGTTGACCATACGGCAGTTTAACAGATGCTGGGCGATGGACGAGTCGAGGTCTTTATGGTCTGTTAACTGCACGTGGTATTAAGAAAATTAGTAGAGGTCATCATGACCGAATGGATAAGAGCGCTTGTTCTTAAACATCCGGTGTGATGATGTTGAAGTAGCGGGTTCAACCCCTACACCGGTCTGCTGGACTAAAATGACGTTTCATCCTTGACCTGGGGACGTAAATTACAAGTAGCTCAGGAGTCGGAGTGAGTTCGCCTGATGGCGAGGGGCACTGGTAATCGGGAACGCTAATCCACACACAAACATCAGTCCAGGGCACTAGAAGTAGGAGCACGACTGTATGGACTACGCTTGAGTTCAAAGTGAGCGAACGCACGCACACGCGCGCGCGCACACACACACACACACATACACACACACACATACACACACACATAAACACACAGAGGGAGAGAGAGAGAGAGATTGAGAGGGGGGAAGGGTTGCTTAGGTCTCTTACAGGTCTTGGTTTGCAAATTGTCGTTCAGTTCTACCTAAGTCGATTGACACTCACACTGGAATTGATTGATAAGGGGGTACCGTGACAATAGTTCTTTCACAGATGGAGTAGGCATCGGGTGGTTTTAATTGTGACCTATTGTTTATTATTTCTTTGTTTTATTTACTAACTAGCTGACCCGGCCCGGCTTCGCCCAGACCCTGGAGGGGATCTATCTATCTATCAGTCTGTCTGTCTGCTTGTTTGTCTGTCTGTCTATCTGACCCGGCCCGGCTTCACCCAGTCCCTGGTGGGGAGCATCTAATTTAATTCATATACGTAGTCATATAAGCTCTCCCGTTCCCGACTATCTGTTTGTCTGGCTGTCCCGGCCCGGCTTCACCCAGTCCCTGGTGGGGAGCATCTAATTTAATTCATATACGTAGTCATATAAGCTCTCCCGTTCCCGACTGTCTGTCTGTCTATCTGTCTGTCTGTCTGACCGGGCCCGGCTTCACCCAGTCCCTGGTGGGGAGCATCTAATTTAATTCATATACGTAGTCATATAAGCTCTCCCGTTCCCGACTATCTGTTTGTCTGTCTGTCCCGGCCCGGCTTCACCCAGTCCCTGGTGGGGAGCATCTAATTTAATTCATATACGTAGTCATATAAGCTCTCCCGTTCCCGACTGTCTGTCTGTCTATCTGTCTGTCTGACCCGGCCCGGCTTCACCCAGTCCCTGGTGGGGAGCATGTCATCTAATTCATATAAGTAGTCAAATAAGCTTCCGTTCCCGACTATCTGTCTATCTATCTGACCCGGCGTGGTTTCGCCCAGCTCCTGGCGCACAGTAACTTAAAAGAATGTCCTTCCACACACCATTCAATGAAAACTGTAGAAAAAGATGGGTTACAATGTTATGCATTATGCATTATTTTTATGAAAACTTTGAAAATTCCTTAAAGATTATATCATTATTTATTATAACTCATATGCCAGAAAATAACTATAGACAAAGAGTTTAACAATAGTGCAAGTAAGTCCAACAATATGACTATAAAGTATATAGAAATGTTATTAAAAGTTATGCCCCTTGAAATAACTTTTCTAGAGTGAAGTCCCCCTGCTATATAGACATTATATAATGAAAATGGAAAAGTAAGTGTTATTAAATAAGTAGAAGATTTTACATTAAGAAATTATTATAGTCGGTTGCACAGGAATGAAAGGAAGACGTGTAGAAAATTTCATCTCAATCGGATGTACCGTTATCGAACGCATCCAATAACCACAAACCCACAAACAAACATACACTCTGTTTTATAGATATAGATTGTCGTTCCGTTCTACCTGTTTATGTCCGTTGCCACTTACATTGAAATTGATAAATACAGTTGGATTTAACGTACGGTGACAGCTGTTCTATCACAAGCACTGTGAGGGTAAGGTTGTTTCACAGATGAGGTAGCTACCAGGGTGGGTTAATTGTGCTACCTATTGTTTATGGCCGGCTGTATGGCGAAATGGTCACAGGTGCAGCAGTTCGTAATCCCGCATACCACGTTTGAAACACAGCTGCGGGCGATGTGGCAGCAAACTGCCTTGCGTTAAGTTTGATAAAATCGTATGACGGTCGCTCAGAAAGCAAGGGCAAACTGCACGTAAACTTGCCAAGAAATCGCAAGCAGCCAAAAAAATGCTGAAGTTGACTGTGACGTCATTGTAAAGGACATGCAATATATGATTTATTGTGTATGACTTCTTTGCATAAATTCACACAGGGAATACAGTGATTTGAGTATTTATGAATGTCCTCGATGAATCATTTATGAGGACTGGATAATATAAGTTCCGCGTTACATTCTGCTGGCTAGAAGGAGATATTAACACTTCATCTGAAGTCGGCCTTAGTCAAAGATGTGTTTCGGGGTTTAGTCTTCTGAAATATTGTTGATCTATGTGCTACAGAATGTTTCTAGTACACGTTGTCAAGGAAGTAGATCTATGAATATTCGCGATGAACAATGTGTGTGAACTCGTTGATATAAGCAAGTTTATCGTTGCATTCTGTTGGCCAAAGTTGACATACGACTTCATCTGATCAAATATTTGATCTTGTAAGGCTAGTCTTCTGAAATATTGTTGATATGTGTGCTGTGACTAGAAGATGCTTCTGTTACGAGCCGTCGGAAAGTTATATGCCTACTCCGCTCTTGTGAAACGGCGGAAGTGTGGTTACAGAAATGAATCGATCGCCAGCATCCACGGATCATATGCGGAAATCGTTTTCAACTGGTGGACTGTACTCACTCTTCTGCAAGGTGTTCCACTTTCAGGTACTGTTTCTGTGTATGCTCAATGTGCTGCTTATTCTGCAACTGTATTGTGTATTTAAGGGGAAGACCGAGAAGTAAATACCTGGATGGCTTCACCACATGGCACGGTCGAGACAGAAACACTGAGCTGATCCACGGCTCTGGTGATCGAGTGAAATAGCGAGTCATGACCGCCCACGCTTTCCGGCATGGCACATGATTGATTGATTGATTGTGTATTTGTTCAGCCCTTGTAAAATTTCAATCACCAAAACACAGAGAGCGTGACCCTAGTTCAAATCAAAGTAAGAAACACTGCCCAATAAACCGAACAATTAATCAATTTGTAAATGTTTATTTTGTGCAGGTTTAAACTCTATGCCTGATTATAGGACAAAAGAGTAGCGTGTGTTTGTTACAAGTGTCGCCTGTAGTCATGTGTTCGTTCGTTCGTTTGACTGAAATGAAAAAAAAAAAATTAATTTAACCTCGTTCAGCTTGCCTTATGGGAGTTTTGCGGTTCTATATTCTTTCATTTTGCGTTGTTGAAATTCTGTTTTCTCGTGTGGTAGATTCCACACCTGTGACGTCAGCTGGTGCAGTTTCCACTTTGTTGTTAAGTCTGACTGTAACGGCTCCATGCGGCTCCGCCCGTCCTTCGGCATGATTCGGCCATTGGGATTGTTCCTTTCTTTCTTCTTCCATCTCTCGGAAAATCTTTCCTGTCTCCGCCATCAGCTTGCCATTCGTCTTCGGTATTTTTGAAAGTGTAGACACTAACCCGCCTTTAGACTTATAGGCCTTGGTAGATGGTCTGCTGGCTTTATCTTGATCTGTTGTGTGGACTTTATGAACACGTTTTTATATCTAAACTTTACTCTCTAACCGCCACTGTAGCTTAGGCGATAGTGAAAGTGCGTTTCATAATTCCCAAACATTGCGATTTCAGAGTTCGAAATCAAGCGTGCGCGATTTGGAAGAAGACTGCTTTGCGTTGATTTTGATGGTATTAGGTGTCGGATGTTCAGAAAGAATTTACAAACTACTGAATTAAAAAAGGGGAGGGGTTTAATAGCGAGAGAATCGACTTCATTGCACCGGAGGTTATCCCATATGGCTTGATCTCTTTCGGCCGGGCCGCCCGCCGAAAGCTAGGCACACAGCACGAACACCGTAGCTCCAGCGACGACCTGCAGGAGTCTCAGGGAAAATTACACCCGTGAACCGAGAATCGAACCCACAACCTTCGGAGCACGAGGCAGGCGGTTCAACCACTCCGCCACGGAGAGCCCCAGCTATAATTACCAAGTAAATCACAAACAGCAAATACATGCTGGGGTTGATTGCAACGTTCTGTGAATAACATATAACTAACTTTTAACTCTCAGTATGTTCATTATCATGTAGGAAGGTCCATTGCAGAACGTCGATCTCATCTGACAAGTTTCTGAATTCTTTGCCAGTTTCCCGCCTCATGTATTTTCATGCCCTAGGGTGTTAGCAGTGCCCTGTGTCTCTCTTCGTACTGGACAACCCCATCCTCTTCTTCCTGGTACATTGCCTTCCATCGTGGTTCTTTCCCAACCCAATGCTACATCAGATATAGCATGTAAACCGATCTCTTCATCTGCTTCTCCTCTTCTTATAGGCAGATGCTACTTTAGCTCATCATATTACATGCATTTGCTGCATCAACTTGTTCTCTTGTTTACTTACAGTCCATACCTTGTAGCACTGGTGATCATGTCTGCCCACAACCTTCTGTTTCATGTACCGATAATCATTTCTGATAGTGATATTCCTCCATGCCATAATGTCAAACTGTCCAGCATCTTCTCCCTTGGCCTCTCTTCTCTTCCAACTTTCCTCTTCTCATAACAATTCCAAAGAAAGTGGGTTGCTCTCTTCTGATATGGACAACGCTTTCATTCACATTGAACGATCGCAAATCATATTAAAGAATCCAGCTTTCCAGTAGTATAGCAGCATTACTTTTGTTGTCATAGCAGAATTGACTTCCGTTGTTACAACAGATATGACTTGTGTTTTCATCACAGATTTGATTTCTGTTATCCCAGGGGATGTTACTTCCGTTATCCCAGCTGGTTTAGTTTTCGTTATCATAGCAGATTTAACTTGTGCTGTCATAGCAGATTTAACTTGTGCTGTCAAAGCAGATTTAACTTGTGCTGTCATAGCAGATTTAACTTGTGCTGTCATAGCAGATTTGATTTCTGTTATCCCAGGGGATGTTACTTCCGTTATCCCAGCTGGTTTAGTTTTCGTTATCATAGCAGATTTAACTTGTGCTGTCAAAGCAGATTTAACTTGTGCTGTCATAGCAGATTTAACTTGTGCTGTCATAGCAGATTTGATTTCTGTTATCCCAGGGGATGTTACTTCCGTTATCCCAGCTGGTTTAGTTTTCGTTATCATAGCAGATTTAACTTGTGCTGTCATAGCAGATTTAACTTGTGCTGTCAAAGCAGATTTAACTTGTGCTGTCATAGCAGATTTGACTTGTGTTTTCATAGCAGACTTTACTTGTGTTGTCACAGATTTGACTTCCGTTATCATAGCAGATTTGGCTTCCATTTTCATAGCAGATTTGACTTCCGGTGTCATCACAGATTTGACTTCCGGTGTCATCACAGATTTGACTTCCATTTTCATAGCAGATTTGATTTCCGTTGTCATCACAGATTTGTCTTCCATTGTCATCACAGATTTGTCTTGAGTTGTCATAGCAGATTTGACTTCCGGACGCTGTATCGGACGCTGGCTATCTTGCTTATGATCGAGAAGTTTTCCGTACAGTTGTTATGGAAACGAAGTTCTGCAAAGGTCATGCTACTAACTGAATGAACGAATGAATGAATGAATGAACGAATGAATGAATGAATGAATGAATGATGAGCAGCATATGCTCAATGCACTTAAAAGCGTGCGACATGGTACTTCGCGTTACTTTAAAATTGCTAAGTGCTGAACAGAAGTGTGGCACTTTAATGGAGATGGAAAAGTGGACCAAAGTAACAGTTCTATCTGCCCTTGAATATGGCATTCTCCTGTTTCACTAGCACAGAAATGCTTAGTCATTGTGTTTATTTCGTCACAGAACAGTCATGCGACATGTCGCCATTGGTGTCTGAGGCTGTGCACAACGTGTGCTGAATTCTGGGTTACAATGAGGCGCGGTGGTGCAGTGGCTACAATACTTACCGTCGATCCAGGGGTCGCGTTTTAGAATCCGTATTTAGGAGGGTATTTGTTTTAAAATTGATCTGGACGTCTAGATCGACCAGGTTCAAATTCGGTACCAAAAATGATTTGGGTAGTAAAGGAGATCAATGTGATATTCCCAGCATCACTCATAGATTGTTGATTGATCTATCAGAAATACGGGGCTAGCACCATTTACCCAATACGTCTCCACCTTTCGCCTCTTATCTCTCAATGGGGTCTTTCACCTGTATCTCCCAATGGGGTCTTTCACCTTTAATCCCCAATGGGGTCTTTCACCTTTATCTCCCAATAGGGTCTTTCACCTTTATCGGGTCTTTCACCTTTATCCTCCAATGGGGTCTTTCACCTTTAATCCCCTACTGTGGTCTTTCACCTTTATCGGGTCTTTCACCTTTATCCCCCAATGGGGTCTTTCACCTTTATCCCCCAAATGGGGTCTTTCATCTTTATCCCCCACTGTGGTCTTTCATCTGTATCCCCAAATGGGGTCTTTCACTTGTATCCCCTGATGGGGTCTTTCAACTGTATACCGCTTCTCTGTCACGTTATTCTCGTAATTCTCATGTATTGGCGTTTAAGTAATGTAATCTTTGATTGATTGATTGATTGATTTAGGAACTGGCATCACAGCTTTTTTCCCATAAGCGCTCCGTCCCCATCCTCAGCAGCCAGCGAAGAGTTCCAACACCAATAGTACCAGTAGCAATCTGATTATATGTCTGTCTCGCCTTTCCTCTGAGCGTCGAGCGTCGGCCAGATCCACTCGTCACTCCTCGCTGCCTCTTTCTTGCCAGACTGTGGTGATCCATTTGCTCCTCCGAGGTGTACACGTGCTCCCACAAGGCCGCAACCACGTCTGCCTTGTCATGCATCAATACTCCACCAAGTTCTGCCGAGCCAGCCAATCTATCCGTCTGTTCATTCCACAGCACACCGGCATGCCCCGGAGAAAAGATCCAGGTGATGCTTGTCACCCGTACCCTCCGAAGCGAAGCAAGCCACTCTGCACGAAGCTTGCCTGTCCTCACCCTACTCAGCATGCTTTCTGAGTCAGTTACAATCACGGTGTGTGTGTGTGTGTGTGTGTGTGTGTGACTGTGTGTGTGACTGTGTGTGTGTGTGTTGTGTGTGTGTGTGTGTGTGTGTGTGTGTGTGTGTGATAGTCATAGTCTCCATCCAGCGGAAAGCTGCACTAACCGCCTCCGCCTCCATTCTTAAGCTAGATGTTGTGGTATCATATGTCAGGCTCTCCTGCACCAAATGTCGACCGTTAGCTTTTGCTAAGAATCCCCAGGCACTTCTACTACCTCTCAACACCGAACCATCTGTGTAGATAATCACATCTCCCTTAATTTATTAAAAGAGCTTCAAACTACCGGGCTGTAGTTTGTGTACAGACTTTTCTCCCGATCACCTATCACAGCGCTATCTCCACGAGTACCATATTACAGAGCTCTCCTCCCCCCCCCCCCCCCCCCCCCCCCCCCCAAGCTGATCAACCAGCTGGCTATACAAAACCAGTACTGGATTCTCACGTCTGCGGACAGCCTAATAAGATGTAAAATTAAAGTACAAGACCATCTTACACGTCTTAAGATTAATTCGGCATGTGGTGCCAGATCTAAACTTGTATAGATCCCGCGGCACTCCAGGACTGGTTTGGTCAATAGCAACCCGGCCGCTTTCACTTCCCAAGTCATTTCCTGGTACTCATTTAGGCTGGCTCGAGCTGGTAACCCAGGTGAATTTACAACAAGAAAAAAACGCTTTGATGCGGATTCGAACCCATGACCGCGGCTCCGATAAGAAGGCGTCTAGCTACTAGACTCCCGCGACTCCCGTATTAAGATGTACAGAAACAAATGCTGCACGTCCTTTGCAGGGTGTTGCTATCAACCCCAACCCCATGTTGATCTACTATGCAATTGTTGCGTTCATTAGTTTACCATTGATTTCTGAACGAGAAGCCAACATTAAAGCCCAACTGACCTGTGTATGGAGTGAACCCGTTTCCCCACCGTCAACGCACCGGAAGCTTAATCGCAAGCTCATTAAACCGCGCGGGAACGTAGACCTCTCTTAACTGATTCAGTGGTGAAGGATAATATATTGCCACAAGTGACTCCCAATCGGACAGAAGGACGATATATGGCCACACTAGGGTCATCGTGTTATTTGTTTTGTTTCGTGTTATCTTCCGCAATTTCAATTCTCAATGAACGGCCATTTACATTATAATACTCGTTCATTTGATTGTGTACCATGTGTGTTCCAAACGTACGTTTTGTTTGCCACAGAATCGGTTAAAATGTAGCCAGGTTTTTATTCAGCACAGTGCACACGTACTGCCATTGGTCAGTCCTATATTGGTTGTATTTTGTATACGGGTTATGCATAGTTCATTGTCAATACAGCTGGGGAAAAAAAACAACAACCGACTAATGGCAGTGGAGATGTGGTTTATGGGAAACATGCAAAAAATACCACGGACAGACAGAAAAACTAATGAGCAAATCCTACAAGAAGCAAATGAAAACCGTAAACTAGTTAGATAAATTAGACGTAGACTGTTGCAATTTTTTGGGCATGTTATCATCATCATCATTGGCACCTTGCCGTCTTGACAGACGATAGTTTGTGCTTTAAAAAGGCATAAAAACTATTACCTATGGCGGTAGCGAATGTGACTGATAAGGCCAATTCGCACTGTAAATGTCCGTTCACAGTGGGTGCATGTGAACACGTGATCATTTCCACCATCATGCACCATCTTACAGTCTCACACGCTCGGTGTGTGACTTATCTGCAATAATTTTCTCCTTTGTCTTTATTCCATTTCTGATCTTTGCCCTCCATGCAACACGTTCAGCGGCGTCTTGCTCCCACTGTGCATTATCAATGCCTGTATCAATCATGGGCATGTTATAAGAAGAAATAAACTATAGAATTTGGTGAAAACTAGCAAGATTGAGGGTGAAAAGAACAAGTGGAAGGCAGAGAAGTAATTATCTGAATGGTTTGACCACATATCATGATCGAGACAAGAACACAGAGCTGAGCCACGACTCTGGTGATCGTGTGATATGCTGAAACATGACCGCCCACGCTTATCGGCATGGCACATGATGCTGACTGTCAACAGACTACAACCTAATGCGCACAGTGAATACAAAGAGATTACTGTAAACCATTTGCTGAATTTCCCCACCAAAAAACCGCATACTGTGAACGCCAAAAACAGTTGTTAATTCTGTCATGTAATTACGAATTTCTATTAGTCCCAGGGTAGAGACAACATAAAATACGGCCACACAACTCACTCTTGTCATTAAGGCTGAAGCACGCGCCAGATATTTCCAGTGTTCTGTTTTTGAACGCAGTGGTTCTCAGAGTGTGGTCGTAGTCCATTGGGGTCCGGCGTTTTAGGAAAGCTGCATGGTATTAACAGATCCAGTAACCTCCCATTTGGACAGAAGGACGCTATATCGCCATACAAGGGTTATGGTGTTGTTTGTTTTGTTTCTTTGTATCTTCCGCAATTTCAGTGTTCAGTGAACGGAATTTTACTTTATAATACTTATTCTTTTGATTACGTACCATGTCTGGTCCAAACCTACGTTTGGCGATATATTATCCATCGACACTGAATCATTTAAGTTGATAATGTTGTATGGCCCGCGAATGACGTCTGAAATATCCGAATGGTCTTTGGCCTAGAGAGACTCCTGCAGATAGGACAAAATCACAGCCTTCCAGCAAACATGTGTTGTGGTGACATTAGATGGACACGCCTGCTAGAGACTGCTGGTCTATGGATTTCACCTCAGTACAAGCAATCTAAGCGGGCTCGTTAATGTAATCGTTAGGAGAGGAAATGGCAACATCGCTGTCGGGCGACGGTTCAAAGCGAATATTCGCCGCCCGCTACTGAAGGGAACACTGAGCGTCTGTTCTTTCTCACAGTATTCACGTGAGACGTTTTCTTCTATGTGAATGTAACGTGCACAGTTGTCACTGCAGGCGAGACGCGGGGCTTCTCCGCTACAAGTGTGGCGACGACGCTGACAATCGTGGGCAATATCACTCCCAATTGGCGTTCGTGAGACAGCGACTATTGTTGCTGAAGACCCCTCATGGACTGTAGCTCGTTCTAGGGATGCTGGCCCCGCATTCTGCGTCATGCTCTCAAACGGTCCGTCTCTTTTAGAAAACGATGGTATTAACGGTCTATCGACTTCTGACGGCTTGAGATATCTGACCCTCCCCGGATCAGAGAAATATGGTTCGAACAGCTGACAGTTCTTTTCAATGCCAACCCCTGGGTAAAACACGGCCGGTCGGCACTGGACTCACGCTCACTTCTAGACAACGGATATCCACATCACAGACAGATCAAACCACACTTGACAATGCCATCTTTTCGTTGAGTACTCCAGACGAGAAGTCCAGACTTTATTTCACAGTTCTGTATATTTACCAACACACACGCAATACTGTATTCTAAAGGCCGGCCGAGCTAACCTAACTCCGGGGCCCTTTGATCACCGTTCCACCTATATCCAGTCGTAAGTGCTGCTTATAACTTATCGCATGACAGCCAACTCGGACCATCATGAGCATCATGAATAACAGGCTGTAGCTTCCAAAGCTGTCGCTTTCGCCCAATATTCTAACAAGCCATGGCCTGACCCTGTGTGAATCCCTCCTTAGTTGTGTTTAATGCTAGTGTGGACTACTGCGCGTGCCTATCCTCAACTGTCCCTGGCCGCCCACTGGTGGTTGTACTTAGTTAAAATTGCTAACGGTTATTTCGGCAACGTTTCTGCGCCTATCCGAGGTTCTAAACACGGCGTGCTGATGTCTTGATGCTTCTCGCCCAAAGTCTAAGTCCAAAGTGAAAATGCTAATCGTCCGTCGTCAGATGACGTATAGACGGTGCGTTTACTCTTACTGTTTTCTGGTGCATTATATGTTCTGCGCACCCAACATATCATTTCTATGACATGACAACAGTATATAATTGATCTGCGAAAGGTGAGTGGTTGGAAGTGCCGTTTGTAAGACGGGCCTACGTGCCCAATTTGTGACCCATTGAAAAATAAAGTTCGTTCGTTTGTTCTTCCGTGAACTTCGGCCAGAAAAATGTGATAACACTTCACAAGCAATATGGACGCGCATTTAATGGTAAATGACCAGGAATTCCCAGGTCGTCGCAGTCAAAACATGGCCACCGGGAAATATCCAGGGAAATAAAGGCGGCCAGCGTGATATGGACCCTTTGAGTACCAATCAAGGCACGTATAAGGGTTCTTTGTTTTTACGTACTTTACTAATGCAGTGGCACAAGCCTATGCACGATCAGTGTGCCATTGTTATGATCTGTGTATGCAAATACAATTTTAGTCATTAGTCGCGGTTCCAACTTCACGGCAACGGGTCGTCCCCAATATGCTCCATTCCTGTGCCAGTGAATATCACACAAAATGCTCCTCACTGCCCCGTGTGAAAAGTGGAACTGACAGGGGTTTCGACACACCAACAGTCCGCACAGGTACACTGCATAATGCCGCTGCCAGAATGCCAACACAAAAAACCTCCACGAAAAGTACAGTTCTCGTCGATGGAAGCGGCAGTCACTAAACAACCGGCAACCACACATTACTGCATAAGGCAATCTAGTCAGTTCAGCGACAGGCTGGCCGCCATCATTCCGAACATGCATTTCATGCTACAAGCAACTGCGGGCAGATGTAAAAGCATTCCACAATAAATTCACAGATCACAGTGTCGCTCCACGCACTCAGCTCAGTTGCAAGGCGACGGAACCATGCTCTGCCAGTCCAACATGAGGAAAGTGTGAATGCAAACCGTAGCCACAAGCATAAACACTCCAGAGGCCTTAACCGTTCAAATGCCTCTCCTCCATTTTGGGGGTTGGAATACAATATATCGTACAAGATATGACGCACCTTCTCGTCTGTCTAAGTACTGTTGGTAGTCAGTAACATATAACTATTAACGCGCAGTGGAGTGTCTTTTCTTTTATCATATCCAAGAGATGGTCGCGGCATCTGACACGTTTTCTCGGAGACTCCTGGGGGTCGTAGCTGGGGCTTCGGAGGTCGTGCTTTGTGCCTCGAATACGGCAGACCACCCTGTGGAAAGAGACCGAGCCATACGGGACAAAACCCGGTGCAATAAAGTCGACCCTCTGGTATTTTAAATTATATTTTAAACCACGTTCTATAATTGGTTTCTACGTTTCTGGCTCTTGCGAGGTAACCACTCTCTCAAGGGGGTCTTCCAGAGTAATGCTGAATGGTGTCTGCTCAGCGCTGTTTGTTTTCTGTTAGTCATTCCTTTCATCTCCATTCCTGTTCTTACGACTGTTACAGAAGGTAAAATAGGGCAACACGTGGACCTCGACACAAGCCGCACCTTTGGAGTTTGTGTGTTGTTGCAACTTTGTTGTTTAAGTCGCATAGATGGCACATGAACTTTTTTATATCCAAACCAGTGTATAGTATAGTATAGTATAGTATAGTATAGTATAGTATAGTATAGTATAGTATAGTATAGTATACGTCTGTTCCAGATATATTGGTGTTACCTTTACTCTAGAGTAAACCAAGCAGGTCGAGAGAGATATCCTGCTGCATGGGCAACACAGGCAACACAGTCTCTAAATAGTCTAGGCTAGTCTGCCGAGCCGAGTCTAGTCTAGTCTAGCCTAGTCTAGTCTAGTCTAGTCTAGTCTAGTAAATCATCTTTTGACACGCCTCGCCTCGGGGTCTATTGAGTATATGGTAAAGTATTTTTTTTTTTTTTATCATATCCTTTTTACATCATCAACAGCATCTTTCAGCTGTATGTTGATCTCTTGGCAAGATTACGCTCAATAGTTTGCTATTGCTTTCTGAGCGGCCGGCTCAGTATCCCGCAAGTCACGAGCGGGGGTCGAACCGCCTAAGCTCTCGCTCCGCTACGAGACTCTGCGTGATAAACGGGATTACAGAGAGAAAGTGTTGTAACCCCACAGCCAGAGAGACCGGCATGATAAAGTATACGACCCATTAAAACCTCTTACGTGGCTTTGGGCATATGATAATAACGCCATTTGTTGTATAGATCAATCCGCCCTGGATGTCGTCAGTGTCAAGCTGGCCGCGTTTACTTTCCATAAAACGTCCTAGTATCCACGTCCTTGACCTGGAAGCCCAACTCAGCCCGGG
>JACEFZ010013300.1:420000-422500 GCA_014155875.1 Cepaea nemoralis
CGAATCCACTCTTATTTCAGAGGTACTTGTAATTTACGCCCCCTAGTCAAGGACGAGAAGTCAAAATTTTAGTCCAGTTGACCGGTGTAGGGTGTTGAACCCCCTACCTCGGCTTCAGCACACTGGGTGTTTAATAGCAAGAGTTTTTATCCATTCGGCCATGGTGACCCCAGATCTGTAGATTTTGAGAATTGATGAGAACATAAGTGACAGAAAATAAAATAAAATCAAGTTGAGACGGTTACAGGTGTTGCAAGATCGTTCATCTAAATCTTAAGGTAAGTAAGTTAGTTAGTTGCATATCCTTTACAGGGCGTAGCAGTCAACTCCAGCATGTTTTGGCTGTTTGTATGGTTCCTGCGACAGATTACTTTCAGTAGTTTGTCATTGCTTAAAGGTAAAGACAAATGAAATTTATGCGGGTTATATCAACATAAGAGGCGGAATGGAGACATTAACTTTATATGGTAAAATATATTACGTAACAATCACTTTGGCGGTGCTACGGGGTTCGTGCACTGAGCTGAGTTACTCCGGACTCAGGCTAGAGTTAAGAGTATAACGGAGCACTCATGGGTTACACCCGTGTGCCGTGATGTTGATCCATCGACTAAACTAAACTAAACTAACTAAACGTAAAGATCAGATGAAGACAAATAATAATGTAATTCAATTGACATTCTTAAATGTTTTTTGTTTTGTTTTTGTTTTTGTTTTTGTATTTTGGGTGAATATATTCTGACAAAGTAAAGAACAGTTGTATCGTTTTACGATGTTGTCACAATTGCTGTCAATGCAAGTCCTCTTTTGCTCCTATAAAGTGCTTGGACTCCTGTAGAAAAAAAAATATCTTGGTTGCTGGTGTAACCACTCATGCACTGCCTGCGGTACCTCTTCATCGGACCGACACGCTTTGAAAATTCCTAATCCACTCATACACTTGGTGGACTGACAGGCATGCATCACCATACTGGACCTTCATTCGCAGACATTCTATAGGTTTCACCCCTTCACTGATTTAAAAAACAAACAAACGGATAACAGAACCCTACTCCTATTTGGTACATGTCAAAAGTGGGGCTGCTATTTTTAACCTGTCCTTATGACGTTACCGTGTTCGTCTGCAACATGATGTCACGTGCTTAACCCTCTTGACATCTTTAACAATATTGACAGGTTACAAGACAATTGCATAGTTATTGTAATTTCTATCACACTTTTAAGGTTTTCACTTGAAGCCTCCACTATGTTAAAAGCTTACCCATCTGGGTGAGAAAAACAAAGTACATAACGTCTACTTTGTTAAAATATCAGATTGAAAAGAGGATTGAAGATACCTGATTGTCACTATCTGTGCAGACAAGGCACCTGAAGAAGAAGAAGAGGAAAAAGAAGACGACTAGGGGGAGGAAGAGGGGGTGGAAAAGAAGAGGTTGATTGCGAAGAGGAGCACAAAGAGGAGGAGGTGTCAAAGATAATTCAAGAATACGGAAACATAAACATACCGGGGAGGGCAGGAGGTAAACAAATGTTAAAGTTAATTGAAAACATCCAACATGTTGCTTAGACTAACAGAAAATCACATGTTTACACATCTGGGTAACAAAACAAAAACAAGTAAATAACGCTTATTTCGTTAAACTATCGATTGGTAAAGATGGTTGAAGAGTTATGAATTGTCACTGCCTCTGCAGGAAGAAGAAGAAGAAGAAGAAGAAGAAGAAGAAGAAGAAGAAGAAGAAGAAGAAGAAGAAGAAGAAGAAGCAGCAGCAGAAAGAGAAGGAGGAAGAGGAGAAGAAGAAGAAGAAGAAGAAGAAGAAGAAGAAGAAGAAGAAGAAGAAGAAGAAGAAGAAGAAGAAGAAGAAGAAGAAGAAGAAAGAAAAATAAGAGGTCGGAGACAAAGAGGGAGAAGACGAGAAGAAGCGCAAAGAAGAGATGTTAAAGGAAACTCAGTATACGGACACATCAATGCATGTGGGAGCGAAGGAAGTAAACAAACGGTAAAGTTAATTGAAAACATCTAACGGAGAAACAAGGAAGTGGTATGCTAATTACCATATCGCAAACCGAAACTAAAGGCAGATGTGTGCACCTATAAGGTCATTAAATGGATTCTTTTTGACCGTTAACATTAGCGAATTTTTTCTTGCGTTCGCTCGCTATGAACCCAAGCGCAGTACATTCACTTCTAGTGCACTCGCCTGCTGTTTGAGTGTAGATTAGCTTTCTCTATTAATTAGCAGAGTCCCCCAACATCAGGCGAACCCACTGAAGTACTTGAAATTTACGTCCCCCAACTTAAGTCCGAGAAGTCAACATTTTAGTCCAACTGGCCAGTGTAGGGGTTGAATCCGCTACTGTGGCATCAGCACACCGAAAGTTTAAGAGCGAGCGCTATTATTCATTCTGCCATGCTGGTCTTGAAATTAGCGATGATTTGATATCTGTTGGCTTAGCATCAATGAGCGCATTTCACAATTCTCCCGAATTACGGAGTCCA
>JACEFZ010013300.1:430000-435052 GCA_014155875.1 Cepaea nemoralis
GTCGATCTTTTCCTCCAGAATAAATACAGAAAACAATAATAAATAATACAATAACTAGACAATAACCACAATAAATAAAAGTACCCTACATCTGCTAATAAAGACAGCGCGAGAAGAATTATTAGTTGCAAGTCTTTGCAGGAGGTTACAATCACGCCAGCAACTATTGGCTGTTCGTGATTTAATAGACAGTTTTGCCTTCAGTAATTTGCCATTGCCTTCTAAACGAGAAGTTAACATTTAAGTCCAATTGTGGAACAACCCACTGCCACGGTCACCAGAGGACGTTTAAGCGCGAGCGCGTTAACCATTTGGGCCGCGCCGACCTGTGTGGGAAGAATGCAAATCCCAATTTAGAAAATGTAAAGAATTATAGACATTTCAAAATGCACTTGAAAGACGCTAAACAACAGACATTCCACATGTAACTTTAACGAAGACATTATTATACATCCCAGTTAAATGCTGTTATCTTGTTTTGTTTTCTTTCTTTGTTCGCTTTGAAATCAAGCATAGTCCATACACGTGCAACTATTTCTAGTGTGGATTAGCTGTCCCTAGTGCCGGTGTCCCTCGCCATCAGGCGAACCCACTCCGACTTCTAGGGTACTTATAATTTACGTTCCCGAGTCAAGGGACGAGAATTCAACATTTTAATCCAACTGACCGGTGTAGGGGTTGAACCTGTGACTCTGGGATCAGCACACCGGATGTTTGAGAATAACCGTTTTTATCTATTCGGCCATGCTCACTTCCACCTTTTGTTTTGTTCCTGCTGAAGTCACTTTTACCGTGCGTATTTGTCTGACTTCTTCTGACTTCTTTTAATAGAAAGAGAAAAACACAGATTTGACCTAAGGGCATTGATGCACCATAAGATAGATGTGGTCAGGCCCCCTTTGGAATTTTATGTAGTCTGTGGAAAAACAGATACCCCATCATTGCTTAAGGAGAATGGTGCTGCTGGGAATGATAAGAGGATCTGGTCGACACTCAAAACTCCGAGGAAAGGCCAGACGGACATATAATCAGACTGTTACTGGTACCATTAGTATTGAGACTCGTCGCTGGTTGTTGAGATACATAATCAGAATCCAACTGGTACCGTTAGTATTGGAACTAATCGCTAGTTGTTAGACATGAGGACGGAGCACGCGTGGGGATGCCAAAAGTGCTGTGATTTCGGTTCGTGACTCAACCCAACTCAACTCTGACCTATAACCCACAGTTTCAGTGTGTCAAATGAAGTCAGTCCTTTCTCCTTGGAATGATTAAACACGACCCCCTCCCCCCCCCCCCCCCCCCCCCCCCCCCCCCACCCCCTCCAATCCCACTCTACCTCCTACAAATCCAGGTGAAGCTTATGTGTTTGAAGTTTTACGTCATCGACTCCAAGAATACGCCATGCGGTGTTGTTTGGTTAGGGAGAGAACAAAGAGAGGTGAGTTTACACAAACTAGGGTGAGGGGTAGGCGGGAGGCAGTGATGAGTAGTGGCTGTAGGTATTTTACCGAAGTTCGAATAACACCTAAAAAAAAGGTGATTAGGAAGTTCGGCGAAAGGAAAAACATACGCAGATGCAGGCCAGTGTTTACCCAGAAGTCTTTTTCGACGAACCAGAAAAACATCATAACAACAACGACATAGATAGATATGGATACACACTGTAGTTGCGTGTATGCATGTGTAGATATTGGTATGTGTTCTTCTGTCAGTGTGTATGTTTGTGTACGTTTTGATATATGCACTGTTGTGGGCATGAATGTATTGGTATATGTACTGATGTGTGCATAAATGTATTGGTATATATACTGTTGTGTGCATGAATGTATTGGTATATATAATGTTAGAGGCATGAATGCATTGGTATATGTACTGTTGTGGGCATGAATGTGTTGGTATATGTACTGTTGTGGGTACACATGCACTGGTATACGTACTGTTGTGGGCATGAATGTGTTGGTATATGTACTGTTGTGGGTACACATGCACTGGTATATGTACTGTTGTGGGCATGAATGTGTTGGTATATGTACTGTTGTGGGTACACATGCACTGGTATATGTACTGTTGTGGGCATGAATGCGTTGGTATATGTACTGTTGTGGGCATGAATGTGTTGGTATATGTACTGTTGTGGGTACACATGCACTGGTATATGTACTGTTGTGGGAATGAATGTGTTGGTAATTGTACTGTTGTGGGTGCAAATGTATTGGTTTATGTATTGTTGTTAGTAGGTATGGGCGTGTATGTATTGGTATATATACTGCTATTGGGATGTGTAATTACGTGTATTTATTGGGGTATGGAGTTCGGCGCCGTGACATTTAAAACCTTATTGAAACAGCATGAGACAGTTTGACACCTGGGCACAGAGAAACCTCCATATGGCACTTTGACACCGTGAGATAGCGACTGTGCAATGGTTCGGCGCCATGACATTTAGAAATTTATTCAGACAGTATGACATCATGAGGTAGAGATACTTCTATGAGACAGTGACACCGTGACATGAAAATACTTCTATGAGACAGTGACACCGTGACAGGGAGATACTTCTATGAGACAGTGACACAATGACATGGAGATACTTCTATGAGACAGTGACACCAGTGACATGGAGATACTTCTATGAGACAGTGACACAATGACATGGAGATACTTCTATGAGACAGTGACACCGTGACATGGAGATACTTCTATGAGACAGTGACACAATGACATGGAGATACTTCTATAAGACAGTGACACAATGACATGGAGATACTTCTATGAGACAGTGACACAATGACATGGAGATACTTCTATGAGACAGTGACACAATGACATGGAGATACTTCTATAAGACAGTGACACAATGACATGGAGATACTTCTATGAGACAGTGACACAATGACATGGAGATACTTCTATGAGACAGTGACACAATGACATGGAGATACTTCTATGAGACAGTGACACAATGACATGGAGATACTTCTATGAGACAGTGACACAATGACATGGAGATACTTCTATGAGACAGTGACACCATGACATGGAGATACTTCTATGAGACAGTGACACAATGACATGGAGATACTTCTATGAGACAGTGACACCATGACATGGAGATACTTCTATGAGACAGTGACACAATGACATGGAGATACTTCTATGAGACAGTGATACCGTGACATGGAGATACTTCTATGAGACAGTGATACTGTGACATGGAGATACTTCTACGAGACAGTGACACTGTGACATGAAGATACTTCTATGAGACAGTGACACCGTGACATGAAGATACTCTATGAGACAGTGATACCGTGACATGAAGATACTTCTATGAGACAGTGACACCATGACATGAAGATACTTCTATGAGACAGTGATACTGTGACATGGAGATACTTCTATGAGACAGTGATACCGTGACATGGAGATACTTCTATGAGACAGTGATACCGTGACATGAAGATACTTCTATGAGACAGTGATACCGTGACATGAAGATACTTCTATGAGACAGTGATACCGTGACATGAAGATACTTCTATGAGACAGTGACACCGTGACATGAAGATACTTCTATGAGACAGTGATACCGTGACATGGAGATACTTCTATGAGACAGTGATACCGTGACATGAAGATACTTCTATGAGACAGTGATACCGTGACATGGAGATACTTCTATGAGACAGTGATACCATGACATGAAGATACTTCTATGAGACAGTGACACCATGACATGGAGATACTTCTATGAGACAGTGATACCGTGAGATAGAGATACTTCTGTTAGACAGTGACACCGTGACATGGAGATACTTCTATGAGACAGTGATACCGTGACATGGAGATACTTCTATGAGACAGTGATACCATGACATGAAGATACTTCTATGAGACAGTGACACAATGACATGGAGATACTTCTATGAGACAGTGATACCGTGAGATAGAGATACTTCTGTTAGACAGTGATACCATGACATGAAGATACTTCTATGAGACAGTGATACCGTGAGATAGAGATACTTCTATGAGACAGTGATACCATGACATGAAGATACTTCTATGAGACAGTGACACAATGACATGGAGATACTTCTATGAGACAGTGATACCGTGAGATAGAGATACTTCTGTTAGACAGTGACTACCGTGACATGAAGATACTTCTATGAGACAGTGATACCGTGACATGGAGATACTTCTATGAGACAGTGACACCATGACATGGAGATACTTCTATGAGACAGTGACACAATGACATGGAGATACTTCTATGAGACAGTGATACCATGAGATAGAGATACTTCTGTTAGACAGTGACACCGTGACATGGAGATACTTCTATGAGACAGTGACACCGTGACAGGGAGATACTTCTATGAGACAGTGACACAATGGCATGGAGATACTTCTATGAGGCAGTGACACCGTGACATGGAGATACTTCTATGAGGCAGTGACACAATGACATGGAGATACATCTATGAGACAGTGACACCGTGACATGGAGATACTTCTATAAGACAGTGACACAATGACATGGAGATACTTCTATGAGACAGTGACACAATGACATAGAGATACTTCTATAAGACAGTGACACAATGACATGGAGATACTTCTATGAGGCAGTGACACAATGACATGGAGATACTTCTATAAGACAGTGACACAATGACATGGAGATACATCTATGAGACAGTGACACCGTGAGATAGAGATACTTCTATAAGACAGTGACACAATGACATGGAGATACTTCTATGAGGCAGTGACACAATGACATGGAGATACTTCTATAAGACAGTGACACAATGACATGGAGATACTTCTATGAGACAGTGACACAATGACATGGAGATACTTCTATAAGACAGTGACACCGTGAGATAGAGATACTTCTATGAGACAGTGACACAATGACATGGAGATACTTCTATAAGACAGTGACACAATGACATGGAGATACTTCTATGAGACAGTGACACAATGACATGGAGATACTTCTATGAGGCAGTGACACAATGACATGGAGATACTTCTCTA
>JACEFZ010013301.1:0-60000 GCA_014155875.1 Cepaea nemoralis
TTTAACTACACAAAGGCTTTCGATAAAGTAAGACATGTCAACATGATGAAGATGCTTGCAGATCTACAAAGTGATGGGAAAGACCTTAGACTTGAAATATATATATATATATATATATATATATATATATATATATATATATATATATATATATATATGTCTCCAGACGTCGTCATTCGCACTGCGAGCGCTAACAAGTCAAGTCGCATTATTCTGTCAAGAAGCCTGATTCGCGGGAAAAATGCCACGAGGAAAATCCAACAAGAAACACGCTGTTGCCAAGATGAGCAGCGTGGGAGCCGACAACAAGAAGAAGAACGTTGAGAGCCCACCTGCTAGCTGCATCAAAGAGCCTGATACTACAGCTATAACTGAAGCTACTACGAGGGAGAAGATTGACAGCCCAACACAGTCAAGAATCAAGACAGCAGAGAAGAAAGAGGAGAAAGACACCAGAGTCGGAAACACCGACTCAAAAACAGTCCGATGGGTTATCAAGCGGATTCCTGTGGAGCTGACAGATGAAGAAATCCTGAAGCAGCTACGTGAAGACAATCTTCACATCCGATTCTTGAAGGCGGAGCGGCTTTTCACCTACTCCAAGATACCTACAACCTTGGCAGTAGTGACGTCGGAATGCAGAGAGATGCCGCCCACAGTAGCATTCAACAAGAGAATGCAGCAACCAGAGAGATTCATACCAAGAATCACGCAATGTTCCAGATGTCAAAAGGCCGGCCACAGTAGAGCTACGTGTTACAGTAAGACGGAAATCTGCCGATACTGTGCCGATCACCACGCTTTCAAGGAATGTCCGCTGGCCAAGCTGGACACGGACTTCCGAGCACCCAACAACAAAAGAAAGTGCGCCAACTGCCTGGGCAAGCATGGCGCAAGATACTTGGGCTGTCCGTACCTACAGAGACAGAGAGACGTCTTAAAAATCGCCATCATCACAAAGACTCCATTCAAGGAAGCAATGCAGAGGGGCGAGACAGCCACGGGTATAGCACAAACCGAAAGAGATCAACTTCAAAAGCAGATCGACGAGTTAAAGAAACAAGTCAAGCTATTGCAAACAACGGCACCAACTAGCGACAATGAGAAACTACTTGCCGAAATAAAGGAGATCCAGCGAGACATCAAACAAGAGGTGGAGAATATGAGGCAGATGGTAAAGATAAATGAAGAGATTCTGCGAGACATCAAATCGGCCAGAGAAATTCTAACAATCGAAAGGGAACCAACCCAAAGCAAATCAGCACAAGAAACAAAAAAACACACAGAGAAACCGCAAGAAGACATCCAACAAGAGGACGAGCCGGATCCGCTGGACACAGCCAGCAACCCACCCACGACAATATCGCGTCAGACAGTTGAAGCAAACCAAGACGAGCGCCCTGTAGAAGACACGGAGCGGCCCCGGGGGAGGACTTTGGAAGAGCTACGAGAGTTCCTAAGGAAGGAGCAAATCAGAGACCAGGAATTCGAAAGGTGCTGGATTGAAAGAGAAAAGAAGAAACCAAAAAAACTCAGGCGACCGGTAGAATGGCCACAAAAAATCATAGAAAGAAATACCGACTACCATTACTACATAAAAGATGGAGAGAAAGTACCATGGCTGACCGCGGAGGAAAGAAAGATATGGCCGCAGCTAAAACTCGAAGATGACAAAAAGTTCAAGAAGGAAAATAGAAACGTCGAAAAGCTCCTACACAAAATACACAACGAAGGAGACTAAATGACCTAATAAAAAGTCCTTATAAGGACTGCAGCCAGTAAAGCCAGACGAACCAGGAGCCTACACCAACTAAGAAAACCACAACAACAGAAGAGCACAAAGGAAAGCCGCCGACCGATCCCCCAGCTGGAGTGGGGTTACGTAAAGTCCTTATAAGGACTGCAGCCAGACGAGCCAGGAGCCTACACCAACAAAGAAAACCATAACAACAGAAGAGCACAAAGGATAGCCGCCGACCACTGCTGACGTCACAGACACAAACGCTACATAACCAGTCCGAGATAGGACTCACAAGACAAGAATTAGGGTGAATAAACCCACAAAAACCACGATCCTCAATTATAACCACAGCTGATGAAGCAGGTTAGACGAGGACGAATTTGTAATTTTTGTTTTTGAAATTTGGAATTGTAATTGGAATTGGAATGTCTCCAGATCGTTTTTCCCTGTACTGTGAAATTATTTTCAGAAATGTACAAGATGTGAAAGGAATCATCATTTGAGGAAGAAACATCAATAACATTAGATATGAGGATGATACTGTATTGATTGCAGACAATGAACAGGACCTGTAACAATTAGTAGACACGGTTGTTGTACACAGTGAACAACTAGGGTTAGAATACAATTGAAAAAAGGCACAGATTATGGTCGTAACTAGGACGAAGGAAATACCACAATGTAATATACAAGTAAAAGGGAATATTCTTAAACAAGTTAATCGGTACAATTATCTCGGAACAATCATAACATCTGATGGGAGATGTCTTGAAGAGATTAGAACAAGAATCGCCATGACAAAGGTAGCCTTTTGCAAGATAGAAAACATACTGACCAATAAAAATACATCATCTGCAAAGAGAAAAGGGTGTTGAGATCCTACAGAAAACCTGTGCTTTTGTACGAATGTGAAGAGTGGACGATGAGCAAACAGGCTGATAAACATCTGATGGCTGTGGAACTGTGGTTTCTGGGACAAATGCAAAAAATACCATGGACAGACAGAAAAAGCAATGAACAAGTCCTCCAAGAAACACATGAAAATCTTAAGCTGATTAGAGAAATTAGACATTGACAGTCAACATTTTTTGGTCACGTAATGAGAAGAAATAGTTTGAAGAACTTGGTGGCGACTGGCAAGATCGAGGGGAAGAGAACAAGGGGAGGGCAGAGAATTAAATACCTGGATGGCTTGGCCACGTGACATGGTCGAGACAGGAACACTAATAAGCTGATCCACGACTCTGGTGATCCAGTGAGATGGCGAAACTTTACTGCCCACGCTTATCGGCATGGCACATGATGATGATGATGAACTAAGTATAGTTCATTGGAACAACCAGAATAACAAACATTAGTCCTAGAGTTCTAGGAGTATGACATTTCTTGTGGCAACATGCAGTGTGCAGTTTGAACATTTAACAAATCAGCTAACATACACATACATGTCTTTCCATTTAAGTGTAACTGGAGAGTTTTACAAGTTGATCTGATAAAACAAATAAAACAAACAAATCTATGCAAAAAGGACTCAGCATTAAAGAAGATTGGTTTTCAGACCAAATAAATAGAGAAGCATAAAATAGTTTGGCTATCTACAAAGACATGAATGTCTGGAAAAGATCATTATGGAAGTGGAGAAGACTAAGCCTCTTGTAGATGGATTTAGGGTGATAGATAATTTATACACATGACAGCAATAAAGGTAGGTCGTCCCGCTTATGATAAAGAGAAACTTTGAAAGACTGCAATGGGGGAACAGTTATGTACAGAACATGCCACTAGATGATGGTGATTTTTTTGAAAATAAACACTTGTAAAAATAAATGTCAACTATACGTGGCAACTTAGTGAAGCAAACATATAAAGTCAAAGAGGAAAACATGAAAACTCAGTGAGACAAGCATGAAATCTCAGTAAGGCAAACACGAAAACTCAAAGAGCCAACTTCAAAACTCGATGAGGCAGAACATTTCAGCGCCAAAGATGGGGAAAACCTCATGTCCTCTGAGTGTTAAAGTATTCAAAAAATTGGAGCAGAAAATAGATGTGATCTATTGTTTGTTATATTCTCACAGATTATATGCCTTGTTTATTATATTCTCACATATTATATCTCTTGTTTGTTATATTCTCACAGATTATATCCCTTGTTTGTTATATTCTCACAGATTATATCCCTTGTTTGGGCGTCAGCATGGCCGAATGGATAAGAACGCTAGTTCTTAAACATCCGGTGTGCTGAGATAGCGGGTCGAACCGTTATAACGAACAGTTGGACTAAAATGTTTCCGTCTCGTCCGTGACTTGGAACGTAAATTACAAGTATCTCAGAAGTCGGAGTGGGTTCTTATGACGACGAGGGACACTGTTAATAAGGAAAGTTAAACCACACACACGCTACAAGTCCTACAAGAAACAAATGAAAACCGTAAACTGATTACAGAAATTAAAAGTAGACAGTTGCAAGTTTTGGCCACGTTATCAGAAGAAATAAAATGGAGAACTTGCTGATAACTGGCAAGATTGAGGAGAAGAGAACAGGGGAAAGGCAGAGAAGTGAATACCTGGATGGTTTGTAGGTCGAAACAAGAACACCGAGCTGATCGATGACTCTGGTGTTAGCGTGAGATGGCGAAACATGACAGTTTACTTTTATCGTCATTGCACATGATGATGATGAATCCACACGCAAAAATCAGTCTATTACAGTAGAATAAATAGCACATGTGTAGATTACGCTTGAGTTCTAAGCGAGGGAATGCAAAAACAAAAACAAACGCAAATATTCCTTGTCTAAAGTAGTATGTGTATTTCGCAGTTAAAGTTTAGAGAGTAATGCTGTTTTATTATGTTCTTATTATCTTCTAAGCTATCATCTTGACAGTAAAGGGTACTAACTTTCACATGCACACATCTCCAGAGCTACAAAAGTTTCACGGATTTCCGGTGTTGACAATTGTCGGAAGTGGTGATGCCGCCGCCAAGTTAAATGTACTTATTACTGGCTCGCAGCCCCAAATAGTCAGAAATTGAATTGGGGCGAAATCTATATGACTGAAATAAAGATCATGCCAATAAATATCCAAGCGTACAGACCAAAGTGGCTCGTTAAATTAGCTGGGCTTGATATTCTCAAAGGAGTGGGAAAAGCCAAAGTTAGATGACTAGGTTTACATCTCCGAAAGGATTACTAGCCAAGGCAGATTATCCCCTCCGACTGCTTTCCCCCTCCCTGGTACTTAAGTAATCCCACAAACACGTAGGCACAATTGGAAAATAACAGATAACTATGAGTTTACAACGAACTACATATTCTTTAATTTCTATCAATCAGTTAACATATGATGGTTTACTAGATGATGATGGTGAAACTCGATGTAATACAACAATCATGTAAGTAAAATGATGAAAATAAAATACATAACTCTAAGGTTACTTGTATCCTATCTGGATCGGTGGCCAGGGTACAAGTGAGATCCGCGAACAGTAGGGTTCTGCTTAGGTCTCGTAAACATCCACTCTCCAGTGGAAACAGCTCGCCGGTCTTCTGAACACCTGCCAGTCCTGGCGCTACCGGGTCGTCCCTAGTTCTTGGGATCTATAGGCCTACTAAGGCGCTCTTGTTGAGAGCTTGGAAGAGATAATCAAGAATGTGTATTATCTATTTCTACATCAGCACAATCCTAAGGTAATACATACAATCTATCACCCCATATACACACTCTGAATGACAAGTCTGGTCGTGTCTCTCTTCCAGTTTTACTGCGTTCACTTTCCTCTTTCTACCTCTATATCTCTGTCCTACGGTCTAGTCTGAGAAGGACTTTTCCAGTCTTACACACCTTTAATTATTACAAGTCTTTCCATCTCTTATAATCTCCCGTCATGAGGAATGAAATGTCCTAAGTTAATGTCACTAATTCCAAACCGAGTTCCTCACAGTGAATACCGTATGACAAATTGCATCTAAAACATCAAATACCATAAAGTAAGCACATTCAAAATAGGCATATAATGATATTCACCATAATAGCATAATGCATGGGTTAGTAACAATATTGTATACATACAAAATGAGACATACAATCATTAAAAGACATTAAGGAGCATAGTCCTAGCATTATGTGTTCCTCCTAGTGAGATACAAATAAATATATCCAACATATACATAAACATTAGGCATACGAAGATATTTCTACAATAGTCGCATGAATGCAAAAAATGTAGTAAAACAATTATCTACCACAACTGAGAAACTAATAGCTTCCATAGATATGAAAGACATCTGATAATACCAAATAAAAGTCTGCCGAATGCCTGTCCAGGGTATAACAAAAATGATGCTTAAAAACATGAGCATAAACTTGCCTCGCAAAAAGAAAAACCATTTTAACATCTAAACTAAATAATGGCTAAACGTTAATTTAAACTTGCCCTCAACGAATGCAGCAGTCTTTGCCCATGATGTCTATGAAGGTTTCCACTCAGGCACTGAAACCGTTGCTGCAGCGATTGATCTTGAGGACGCATACAACAGAGTACCACTGGATTTTTTAATGTTTCAGCTTTTTGAACTAAACGTAAGTCCATTCCTCCTTAGTTGGATCGCTGCAGCCTTCTTCCAACGGAAAGTAGTTTTTAGATGTGGCAGTTGGACTTCGGAACCAACAACAATATATCCTGGCCTACCACAGGGATCACCATTATCTCCGGTACTGTTCAACGCCTACACAGTGAGAATCACCAGTGAGCAGATCACTGGACCTGGCAGGACATTGTCATATGCCGATGATGTTTTAGTGTATCGTCAGGGTAAGGATAGAGAGGAGGTTGCTGGGGAACTACAAACCGAACTCAATCGCATAAGTACTTGGTGTGATGAAGCTGGGGCAATGGTCAACCCAACAAAGGCAACAGTGACTTGGTTCTCGTTGAATAATCATATTGTCAACAATCCAACACCAACTGTAATTCTGTGTTCAGAGACGGTGGAAAGAACGCAAGCAATGAATTACCTGGGGATACGGTTTGATCGAAGCCTTGTTTATAATGTGCACATAGACCAGGTGATAACAAAGGCCAAGCGGGGTTTGGCAGCGATGCGGGTGATGGCGGCAGCAAACTGTGAGCAGCGCCATCTATGTCTTCTGTACGAGGGGCTGGTCATGTCTGTTTTGGAGTATGCAATGGCAATCTTGACTCTCAGCCATAAGCAGATAGAAAGGATGGAAAGGATACAGAATGAAGCTATGCGCATTATTCTTGGATGTACAAGAGATACAGCATGCAGGGCGATGCGCTACCTTCTTGATTTTCCAACCATTGAAGAGAGAATACAAGTTTGCAGGGCACGCGCCTACCTCAGAATTAACGCAAACACACAACATCCACTGCATAGTGAAATTAGGAAGGTGAAGGGCAGCAGGTTAAAAAGAGGACGGTCGTGGATGGGTCAAGCCGAAGACATTCTTCAACAGGTGTGTTCACTTGAGGACTTAGAACCTGGCGAGGAGTGGGTGCAAGTGCCAACAGACTTCTGCACATCCTTTTCAGTTTGCATCCAACTAGATAGAAAATGCAGACAAGAAAATCCGGCTGCTGTTGAGGCTGAAGTACAAGCGTTGATTTTCGAGAATTCGCTAGACGGTGACGCGATCATCTACACAGATGGGTCGGTCGTCCGACATATGCATAGCATGATAGTCTTACTTGTTAGTAAGCGTGACATCATAATACAATTATACAGACACGTGAGAAAATAGTAGCTTTCACTGAAAGTAACCAGAGTCAGACATCGACTAAACATCCGTACATACATCTAAAAGACTTGAATAGTTACTAAGAATTAACATTCCTAGAAGATCCTAGACAACATGAGGATCAGATTTATGAAATGTATACATATAAAAAGTCACTTTATATTACCTGATTCAAAGCTAGGCACATCTACTGAGACTGACAAGTCCTGTATACTTATACCCACGGTATCTAGAATCCTACACCCGAAGCTCTTAGCACGAGGTGTTAAAAATCCGGGGTGTTTCTGGACTCTGGCGCAAATTCCAAATCACACCGTCTACGGTGCAGACTAAATTATCTCCCAGCATGTCCGTCATAAATTCTTTCTGAACGACTGGTCATCACACCTGTGACCATGGGCAGTCTCTATTCAGCCTCACTTTCACATTTTGTGTGGTTGAGAGGTCCCAGTCAGTTTGACACTGTTTATCCCAGGGAGTCCTATCTAGCAGTGAGTTCACACCTTGCGCCTCTAGTCTGTTTCACAAAGCAGTAACCCTTTGCGGTCGGTTGGACCTTGACACTTCTACCTGCATTAGTTTCATGCCCGTTCGATTTTAATTACCAGCTGTGGGTCAGCTTCACATCCCATTAGGATACCTTCCCGACCTTGTGTTTGTGAGCAATCTTAAGTCACGGCTCAGTGGTCTTATACAATGCTTGTAATAACCTTGCCCTAGTTTCTTTATCATAGGACACCAGGATAAAGCTTGTACCTTTCCAATTGCACTCCTTGGTCCGAGCCCGTTGGCACAATGTGGGTGTCGGTTTTGGTGAGCGCCGCCTAATATTCGGCGCTATTAGAAAGCATTAGTACCGTCTACTGGCATGTGGTAGTTTAGTCACAACTGACTTAAACCTGACTTAAAATTCCCTCACATACACAAGTATAATACTTGAAAGTTAAACTCCACCAGTCATGTGCAATACTGGGCTCTGAGCCTTTAAATGGCCAACACTTTTTGTCTGAAGAACTTTGTAACCACATTTCACAGCCATCAGATGTTTTTCGGCCTGTTTGCTCGTTGTCTACGCTTCAGATCCATACAAAAGCACAGGTTCTAGGTAGCACCTCAACACTCAACATGGCGTAATTGATATGAGCGCTCGTTCTTAAACATCCAGTGTGTTGATTCTGAGGTAGGGGATTCAACCCCTACACTAGTCAGTTATACATACACAATTTGGTCTTCGTTCCTGGACTTTTTGTTTTAATGTTCCATATCCCTTGCAGGATGTTGCAGTCAACACCAGCATTTTTCAGCTGCTGTTGATGTACTAGGCAAATTTTACGTTCAGTATTTTGCCATTGCTTTCCACGTACCTCTGAAGTCGGAGTGCGTTCATCTGAGGCTATGGCCACTGGTAATGCTAATCCACACGCAAAATTCAGTCCAGTGCTACTAGAAGTAACGTGTCTGGACTACGCTTGAGTTCAAAGCGACCAAAGGGGGAGGGGGACAATGACCCTCTGTATCTTAGTTCTGTAAATGTGCTGTCACCCACTTTATTCGAGCGGGAGTTATTAATAGTGACTGCCACAGTTGGGGCTCAAGCGAGCTTGATCAAAGAGATGACCAGGTTGAAGATTGTCAAGATGATCACTCACTAATTCTTATATTCTCTCTCTCCTCCCTTTCTCTCTCTCTCTCTCTCTCTCTCTCTCTCTCTCTCTCTCTCTCTCTCTCTCTCTCTATCTCTCTCTGTGTATGTAGTGCTTGATTGTGTGTGTGTTCGTGGGCACGCACGCATGTGTGTATAATTATTCTTATGTATAAATCGCCTTTACACGTGTATTCGTTATTATCATATTAGGATCACGCCATATTGTAGAAGAGCATGTTATAGAAGAGCATGTTCTAGAAGAGTTACCAGAAGCACAAGCCCCAGAGAACCCACAATACGAGGAAATAATCCACTTCCGGTCTGACAAGCCAGACAAGCCTGTTCATTATGTGAATCTAATATCAAATGAGCATGTTGAAGAGGTGAAGTATGAAAGACAATACTGTCAGTGGTCTCCAGAATGTACTTTCCTTTAAATTACAGCATGCGATATTTCAAGATTATCCATTATGAATATATACTACTTAAGTTTTTCAATGTTTGGATTCTCCATTATAAGTATATAATATTTTAGTCTGGATGTGTGTTTGTGTTTTTAAGAGAGCGAGAGAGAGAGAGAGAGAGAGAGAGAGAGAGAGAGAGAGAGAGAGAGAGAGAGAGAGAAGTAGAGAGAGGGAGAGAGAGTAGAGAGAGAAAGTGGGAAGGAATATGAGGAAGGATGCATTAATATTTACATCATCATCAAGTGTCTTGCTGACTGGCAGGCACACTCATGCTTCTCCAAATATTATGATCTCCAACAAAATGCATCAATCCATCTGTTGACATGTTTCCGATCAATTAATAAAATGTCTGTCAGGAATCTTCTCTGACCGTCTTCCGCCACAAATATTCCCATAACTACTTCTAGATGTCACAACATGTTCCAGTTGTCACTTCTCATAATGTGGCTAAAAATGACAACTGCCTCTTTCTCATCTTTATGCTTGTGTCTCTCTGTCTCTCTTTCCCATTCATGATTTAAAACAAATAACTACTTGATAGCCGATGTAATAAATTTGCATCTTTGCCAGACGAGGTTAATATGAGCTGTGTAAGCTGTCCATCTCTATGTCTACCCATCGAGGGGAGTTCACCCACCTATTACCTGGCAGTTTATGGAGGATAGATATTGTATTGTGGACCAGTAGCTAGCCAGACATGTCACAGTAATATTTATTATGCCCCTTGGATAAATCATGATGTACCTGACTGAGATTGTAAGGGTCAATATGAAAGGAAAGAAAGAAAGAAAGAAAGAAAGAAAGAAAGAAAGAAAGAAAGAAAGAAAGAAAGAAGAAAGAAAGAAAGAAGAGGAGGAGGAGGAGGAGGAGACGTTTATAAATTTTAAGAAAATAAATCACTCTAAAGAATTACCTCATGATTCTGTCATTTGTTTATACGTTTTTCTAGGGGCAGTATGAAATTCCCCTGCCGGCTTGTTAGGCCAGTCGCGGGTTTAGGACAGAAACTCTGACCAAAAAATGAGGTACAGACCAGATGGAAGCAGAAGAAAAGGCCGGCCACGTAAACGATGGATGGAAGGAATGACAGAGCCCATGGGAATCTCGATACATGAAGCCAATAAAAGTGCACTCTCACGGTGTTTATACTTCACCTCAACACCGCAAGGTACAAGAGGAACATGATGAGATGTTTCCATGGTGAAAAGATACAAACAAAACGAATCGACCAATGCGTCCAGCAAGGAAGAGAAAAGTTCTACACATATGTACTGCTTACATCTATTTCATAATTAGATGTTTACATAATCATCATCATCATCGTCATCATCATCATCATCTTGATCATCATCATCATTAGGTAATGCCATGAATGTGATGTGGATGTATTTGTTGTATTCGTTAATGTAAATTAGACACACAATGCACATTATAGATACGCAACTCTTTTGTACAAACAAGTTTATACAAAACATTTGACATGACAACACGCTACATTGTATACTTTGTATATATTAACATGGCATGAAGACTTGTGTATGATATTTTAATATTAATATTAATTGGTTTTGGTTACGTTTTTGATGAAACATCACTTCCATTGCATACAAATATCTCCAGGGGATTTGACCGACATTCAGTTCTCCGAGGAAAGGCCCTACGGATTGCAACTAATACCATTAGTACCATTAGTGCCTCTCTTCTCATCACATGACCAGAGAAAGCTGGTTGTCTCTTTGGATGTGTGAGTTGGTGGGGGAATGTTTGTGGGTGGCGAGTGTGTTTTGGTTGGGGGAACAGGTGAGGGGAGAGTGTGTGGGTGGGGGATGTGCGGAAGGGGGATGGGTCGGTTGGTGGGGTATGTATGTGTCCCTTGGTGTGCGTGTGTGTGGGTAGGTTGGTGTGTGTGTGTGGGTGGGGTGATGTATGGGTAGGTGGGAGATAGGCCTCATAACATAGTAATTTGCCTTGTTTATGTTTACAACATTCATTTCACAATGTTTATTTTTCTTCCTATGTAAATGTATAATGCTCTTGATGAATGAAAGACGAGTGATTGGAAGGGCCGAATGTAAGACGGGCCTGCGCGCCCAATTTGTAACCCTAATAAAGTTTATTTGATTTCTAATTTTATATAATGTTCTAGTTTCATTAGCCTCTTTCGGGCAATTGGTGTTAGTTACTCTCGCGGTCCAGGGAATTTGCAACATTCGTCACAGGAACCACATCTCTATTGCTTCCAAGTTCTTCCTAATTTGTTTATTTACATTCGAATATTCACTGCCATATAGCAAAACAGTTTCTATATAACAATTGAGCACTCTCTTTCTTACATTCAGTAAGTTCTGGAGGTCCCGGATTCAAGCCCCGGTGAGCACCGGGATTTTTTCACGTCGACTTCTAGTACCAAAATTTCCCCTGGTCTTTGTGTAGTAAGATCATACACCCGTGTGTATTGTTGCGCACGTAAAAAATCCCTTGGCAGTTGGAAATCGAAAAAGAGTAACCTAACAGCGCTGTCCGGGAAAAATTTCGAGTTACAAATCTACCCAAAATATTCCAGGATCCTCGCCGGTGCTACGGAGTTCGTACACTGAGCTGAGTTTCTCCGGACTCAGGCTTGAGTTAGGAGTAGAACGGAGCACTTATGGGTTACACCCGTGTGCCGTGATGTTGATCCGTCGACTAAACTAAACTTGCATTCAATGTTAGTGACTTATTGCAAAAGATACTTTTCATTTTCCGAAATAAAGTTAATACTTGCCCTATTCTGCTCTTAATCTCCGTTATGCACCCTCCATCTGATAGTATAATTGTCACTAAGTATTCACATTTATCCACTTGGTAAAACATGTTCCCTTCTACTGTTATCTCACATTTTAGTGTCATCTTTTTCTTTGATATCAACATCATTGTTACTATTTTCTTGATATTTAAGTAAAGCCTTTTCTTTGCACTCAAAGTTACTACAATGCCCACAAACTGTTGTATATCTGTTGCATTTCCCGTCATCAATACTGTGTCATTTGCGTAGCGTAAATTGATTATAGTATTTTTTTTTTTAAGCATATCCTTTACAGGACTTAGCTGTCAACACCAGCATCTTTCAGCTGTATGTTGATCTCTTGGCAAGATTACGCTCAGTAGTTTGCCATTGCTTTCTGAGCGGCCGGCTCAGTATCCCGCTCCGCTACGAGACTCTGCGTGATAAACGGGATTACAGAGAGAAAGTGTTGTAACCCCACAGCCAGAGAGACCGGCGATTATAGTATAACCTCCAAAATTTATCTAATGCAAATACAGTTATCAAATGGTAGGTTGTTGTTGCTGTTGTTGTTGCTGTTGTTGTTGCTGTTGTTGTTGCTTTTGTTGTTGCTGTAGTCTTTTTTTAAATTATTGTGGGGATAACAGATGTTCCAGATTCGAACCATACCTATGGCTATGTATTTTGATTGTTGCTGTTATTGTTGCCATTTTTGTTGCTGCTGTAGTAGTAGTTGTTGCATTTTTGTTGTTGTTGCTGTTGTAGTTTTTGTCGCTGTTGTTGCTGTTGTTTGTGAATTCTCTGGAAGACTGTGAGCTCTAACTCTCAAGCCCTATGCACAGACGTCCGGAGATTTGTGCACAGATTGTCCCCACGAACCAGTGAAATTGTACAATCTGTGCGATGATTGTGTTGCTGATCTCTGCTTGCCCTCCACCCCCAGGCTTAGTACTCAGCCCGGCACTGGAACCTCATATCTGCGAGGAAACAGATCTTACTTTAACCAGGTCTTGATACAAATATACAACATACAGACACAGATATACAACATACAGACACAGATATACAACACACAGACACAGATATACAACATACAGACAGATATACAACGAACAGATACAGAGATACAACACATAGACAGCGATATACAACATGCACAGATACACAACACACAGATACAGATATACAAAACACAGACAAAGATATACAACTTACACAGATATACAACTTACAGACACAGAGATACAACACATAGACACATATATAACACTTACAGACACAGATATACAACACATAGACACAGATATACAACACATCGATACAGATATACAACACACAGATACAGATATACAACACACAGACACATATATACACCACACAGACCCAGATATACAACACACAGACACAGATATACAACACACAGACCCAGATATACAATACACAGACAAAGATATACAACACACAGACACAGATATATGACATACAGACACAGATATACAACATACAGACACAGATATACAAAACACGGACACAGATATACAACACACAGACACAGATATACAACACACAGACACAGATATATGACATACAGACACAGATATACAACACACAGACACAGATATACAACACACAGACACAGATATATGACATACAGACACAGATATACAACACACAGTCACAGCTATACAACACACAGACACAGATATATGACATACAGACACAGATATACAACACACAGACACAGATATATGACATACAGACACAGATGTACAACACACAGTCACAGATATACAACACACAGACACATATATACAACACACAGTCACAGATATACAACACACAGATACAGATATACAACACACAGACACATATATACAACACACAGACACATATATACAACACACAGACACAGATATACAACACACAGACACAGATATACAACACACAGACACAGATATACAACACACAGACACAGATATACAACACATAGACACAGATATATGACATACAGACACAGATATACAATACACATACACAGATATACAACACACAGACACAGATATTCAACACGCAGACACAAATATACAAAACGCAGACACAGATATACAACATACAGACACTGATATACAACATAAATATTTAGCTAACCTGCAGGCTGAAAATATAATGAGAAATGTCAGAGATTATATAACCAGGGACCAATATGATACCCTAAAAATCGGTGGTCATAAAATACCAGAGATTCGTTATTCTGATCATACAGAATTACTATCCACATTACACAATGGTACAGAAAAACTAATAACCTCAACCCAAAAAATCTTGAAAATCAAAACTTATATCTTAGTATAGCAAAAAACAAAGATAATGCCTTCAGATAAAACTACTGTGGAAAAAGAAATATGTGTTAATGAGGAAAAATTGGAGGTGGTGGAAATTTCGAATACTTGTTTCTTGGGTCATTGATTGCTAACAAAGGTGACACAATGAAAGAAATTCAAAGACGAATAGCTATTGCTCTCCAAAGACTAAACACCTGAATAAATTGTGGAATGGGGAAGATAGAACTACACAAATTAGATTATTAGGAGTATGCATCTTAGACTGCACACAATACAGAGGCATTTCACTGTTGAGTCATACTGGGAAAATATTCTTCAAAATTCTTGAGAAACGATTACGAACTATTATAGAACCCCAGCTAAGCGAAACACAACTTGGATTTAGGAAAAGCAAAGTATGCACAGATGCCATTTTTGCACTTAGAAAACTTATGGAAAAATCAATCGAATTCAATGAAACACTCTACTTAGCCTTTGTCAATCAAGAAAAGGCATTTGATAGAGTAGATAGAAATAAGCCGTGGGGAATCCCTAAACAATATGGAGTGAGAACACATCTAACAAACCTATATAGAAGCTTACACAACAACAGTGAATGCATAGTCAGAGCAACTGGAGGACACTCAGAACCCTTCATCATAAGATCCGGAGTACGACAAGGTTGTGTCCTGTCCCCTTTCTTGTTCATAACCTATATAGACAACATATGTAAAGAAACCAGCCAAACAGAGACCACAAGAACACCGCATGACGAGAACACAGAAGAAGAACCATCTGCAAATCTAACCATTAGAGAACTCCTGTTTGCGGACAACCAAGCACTAATAGCAAAATCAGAAGCTGAATTACAAGACCACATGAATAGTCTAAACGAAATGTCCAGGGAACATAACATGCACATTTTTTTTTTTTTGCATATCCTTTACAGGACATCGCTGTCAACAGCAGCATCTTTAAGCTGTCTGTTGATTTCCTGGCAAGATTACGCTCAGTAGTTTGCCATTGCTTTCTGAGCGGCCGGCTCAGTTATCCCGCAAGTCACCAGCGGGGGGTCGAACCGCTCCCAGTTCTCTCCCGCTACGAGACTCTGCGTGATAAACGGGATTACGGAGAAAGTGTTGTAACCCCTCAGCCAGAGAGACCGGCAACATGCACATTAGCACGAGTAAAACAGAGGTAATGTGTCAGCAACTTGCTTGCGACAGGTCTTTCAGGACTCCCCTACTTTTGCACCGCACGAAATAACAACTCGTGTCATTTGCAAAAGGAATGCAATTTATTTAGAGCTGGTCATTCATAAGCTCTGCGAGCGGCATGCTTCATTGACATTAAACAACATGGATGTAATGAAGTGGTGAGAAATGATTCTAGTAATCACAATCTAAATCTAAAGCCTAATATTAACTATTGTCTAGAAATCTATAGCATTGGTCAAGAACACGTCTACTCTCTAATCGTCTCCAGTCTGGTCTGTCCTCACGCTACACATTGCGTGGTCAAGCACGGACGCTGTATCCTCCGTGCATTAGCGAGTCTTGCGTGCATAGCGTCCCCAGCACGCTGGCTCGTGAACTTGAGTAACCGGGTACTCCACGGTTACTCGTAAGGCCAAGCTTCCCAATGGCTTGGGGAAGCCCTCGCTCAACTGTCCTTAGTGCTCCCTTGGTTGACACAAATGTGTCCCCTTGTGAAGCTATTTATAGCGCTGGTGTCTCTCCTGTCTGGTGTCTCCCTACTAGACTTGTCTTAACTCTTATTAACTCTCTAAATACTTATTGGAGATTCTGACAGGCTCCCCTCCCCTCTGTGAAGTGTTACAACCCTTTAACTCATGTTTGTAACACGTATGGTCACAAAGAAAAATTGGCTGTCCAATTTTGTCAAAGATCCAATAAGTTGTAAATCTCTCGTTTGGGGATAGAACAACTCTCTTCTTCCCTTACTCACACTGTTCTATTTCTTCACTCGGCTAATTGAGTAGCCCTTGTATCAGTATAGTTGGTTCTATAGATATCTTTGGGAATTGTTTTGAACCGGATCCGTTGTCTTATGACTTATGTCCTGACTTCCGTCTTATGACCCTCTGTCTTCTGACTTCCGTCTATTGACTTATGTCTTGACCTGTCCTCATATTGCCCGAAATGACAACCCAAATACAAGTTGACTCTGTTATGAGTGCAACACATGAGCATAAAATGTTCATGTTCCCATTAATATCACCTCCAACTCGTATACATACAGTTCTACTCTTCACCTTCTCGCTTCCGCTCGTGAAAAGATATTTTCAATGTTACATTAAGGTTTTTAAGAAGTTATTGTGTCCCCTGAATTTAAGTTGTTGTTCTTTGAAACAAATAGTGTGTGCAACTTTTATGTGTTTGTTTTCCTGTTTGTTTGCGTGTTTTCTAATAAACTACAGTGTACTTAACTTGCTAACATGTGTATGTGTTACTATATTACTTGTGTGTATTCCTTCGAGCGCCGTAAATCGGTTTATTGTGGTTACAAATGTTTGTTATTCTTATTTATGACCACAACTCCGCTTCAAGATGCTCAAAGTATATTCCCTATCTAATCTACTAAAGTATGGCAGCAACACACATAAAAACTTGACAACACATTGGTTACACAGATTGACACAGACAAGTCACAACAAGACGTTTCCAGCGGTGAACAAAAAATTTGCCGCTACCTTTCTCTCTCTCTCTCTCTCTCTCTCTCTCTCTCTCTCTCTCTCTCTCTCTCTCTCTCTCTCTCTCTCTCTTCTTTCAATGTTTACTAATTTCCACATTCTCTCCTCTCATTTATACATCTTTCATCCACTTTCATACTCTCGCTTTGCTAAAACATTCACTCGTCATTAAAATATGGTTCATAGCATCAAATAAATGAACATTACATATTTACAATAAATGATTGGCTGAATTATAGAAGTATTCACGCCAAATGACTGTGCGGTTTGTTTGCACGTGTCATGTCTATACAAAATATACAAGGTTGTGAGGATGGTTTGTCACCGATCCTGTAATACTAACTAATATAATTTGGTGTGCTGTTCTAAATTATCCTAAGGGAAATAATCTAACTAATTAATTTCATTTAAGAGAATTGAGTTAACTACCTTAAAGTGTTATTGGTAAATGAAATGATGTTAATTCCTAAATGGTTGGGTTAGTTTAGAAATGATATTTCAGATAAATGAATTTATAAATGATTATGATTATGCGGTGATAAACTAATGTAATATCTAACAATTGTATTTCTATTATTGGTGTTACATTAAATGGGTTATTAACTAAATGATGGTGATTTCTAACTACCACATGACATAAATAAAGTTATATATGCATTTGAACATTTTGCAATTCAATTATTCATAGAAAAATGAAGTTATGTGTACTGTTAATAAAACAATATATATATATATATATATATATATATATATATATATATATATATATATATATATATATATATATATATATATATATATATATATATATATATATATATATATCACAGTTACATTTCTATATCTAATTACACTAACTGATGTCCTCCTTTCAGGTGTGAAGATGGAGCAATGTTCTTTGTAGACTATTCTTATAACATAGTTCATTTCGCCAAAGTCTTCTATGCTCTCCTTCATGGATAGTGTATAAATATAGTTCCCTACTAACTTATGTAGGTTCACAGCTAACACTTCAACGTTAATATAGCTTATGTGTGTGTCAGCGCTGCAGACATATTACTTATGCGTCTGTTCGTTTCACTCTTAATGGCACTGTTACTTTTACACAGTTTACATGTTTGGCGATGATAACGCACTTACAGTGTAACTTATTCACCACATACGGCACTGATTTACTTAACATTTACAGTGTCACTGTTTCTGGTGATCTCTGGTCGATCTCTTCCAGCAATACAGGTATTTCAATTGTTGACGGTCGACTCAAAGTGTCTGCCAAAGAGTTCAATCTCCCCTTTAAATGCTGGATGGTAAATGCATAGTTCTGCAGAGCAGAATCAAAGCCCATCTGTAGACCCTGTTGTTCTGGGGAATTCCAGACTGCATCACAGACAACGGAGAATTGTCGGTTTCGATCACAAACTGTGCTCCTGCCAAAAATCTATGAAATTTCTTAACACAATAGATTAAGCTGAGGCCCTCCAATTCTGATGCTGAGTATCTGGATTCAGCAGGGCTAATTTTCCGACTTACGTACATTACTGGGTGGAACTTCCCTTCGTAGAACTGTCCTAGTACCCCCGATATGGAGATAGCACTCGCATCTGTACGTAAAAAATAGGTAAGGTTTTGATTAGGCAAACGCAGGATAGGTGGAACGCTAAATAGGTATTTCAGTTTTGATAACGCGCTAATTAATCCTGCATCTTGTACAGATAATTTAGCCGAAGCTTTCAAGATGTTAGAAAAAACACTGGTGATTTCCGCCAGATTTGGAATAAATTTACTATAGTAATTTACAAGACCCAGTAAACTTCGGACCTGTTTCTTGGTCGTTGGCATTGTCAAATTTAGAATCTTGGTCACGATTCTGTCATCTGTTCTTAATTGGCCCCTGCAGATGGTATGACCTAGGAAGTCAATCTGTTCCATGCCCAACTCTACTTTAGTAGGCTTGACTGTAAGCCCAAATACTCGCAACCTGTCGAAGACTTGTCGTAGTTTCTGTAGGTGTGATGTCCAGTCTTCCGTATGAATACATATGTCATCTATATATGTAGAAATATTGGTCATCCCATGGAGAAGATCCCTAGTTAGACGGACGAAAGTTGCTGGAGCGTTACGAAGGCCAAAAGGAAGAAAGCGCCACTCATATAGACCTAAAGGAGTGGAGAAAGCTGTTAAAGGAATAGAATTTAATTGCATCGGGACTTGCCAATAACCTTTCGTGAGGTCAAGCTTGCTAAATATGCGAGATGTAGACATAGTCCAAGATCAAATCCTCGCATGCTGGGATTGGTTCAGCATCAATTTTGGTTATTTTGTTTAAACGGCGATAATCGACGCAGAGTCGAATAGTTGAGTCCTTTTTGGCGACAAGGACGATAGGGAAAGAATACTCTGACTGAGATTTCTGAATAATTCCACTCGACTCAAGAGATAGTAGTTCTTTGTCGAGATTAGACCTATAGTTTAGAGGGATGGAATAAGGTCGACACTTGATTGGGTGTTGTCAGTCAGAATAATAGAATGTTCTATTCTGTCTGTCTTTCCTGGGATGTCGGAGAAAATGTCTCTGTATTCCGTCACTAACTCTATCATCTGTCGTCGTTGATCGTCTGTAAGTTTGGTTTCTATCTTTATGCTGTCAATGGTCCCAGTCGTGTCTACAGTAGGGACTGGTAATTCCATCTCGTCTTCATCTGTCTCGTTCAGTACTGTTGTGGTACTAGCTGCGTGTGCTGTTACCTGGCTAAGTGTGTTTGCGATGTCGCTGTCGTGTGTCGCCCTACCTAGTGTAGTTGTGTTGTGTACGTCTGTCGTCCGATTACTTGGTGTTGGTGCATCTTGTTCGTCTGTCTGTAGTTCTTGTCGTGAGAAGTATGGTTTCAGCATGTTGATATGAAATATCTTTAATTTTCCTTTTATCGATATTTCATAATCGACATCTGATATTTTACGTTCAACGTTGAATGGCCCTTGCCAAGATGTTAGTAACAAATTACGTTTATCAGGTAGTAGAAGCAAAACCTTCTGATTTGGTTCAAGGTGTATAGTTTTAGCACCCTTATTTGCATAGTCGCGGTACATCTGTCCTTTCCTCTCCAAAGATGCCTTGGCTATTACACACGCTTTCATTATTCTATCGCGTGTCTCTGTTACCATCTCATACGGTGTTACTGCTGTTGGATTGTCTGGTAAGCTAGTAATTAGCTGATGGTAAATGGTTAGGGGTCCTCGAGGGTTCGCCCCATAAACTAACTCAAAAGGTGAGAAACCCGTACTCGAGTGCGGAATTTCTCTATGGGCAAATAGCACTGCTGGCAATAGTGTGTCCCAATCAGATGGGTTCTCCGCTGTTACTTTAGCCAGCATGTGTTTGAGATCCCCGTTAATTTTCTCTATGATCCCGTTGCTCATTGGGTGGTACGGGGTACAGAAATGCTGCTCTATTCCTAACAATTTTGTTAAGGCTTGCGTAGCAGCCGAAATAAACTGCGTTCCCCGATCCGATAGAATAGATCGTGGGAAGCCAAAACGAGAAAATAGGTGCAAAAATACATTTGCCACATCTTTGGAGGTGATGTATTTTAGTGGAATAGCTTCGATCCACCTGGTGCATAGATCCACGAGAGTAAGTATGAATCGGTTTCCTTTGCTTGACACCTGATTTAGGGGTCCAACAATATCGACCGCTACACACTCAAATGGTCTAGATGCTAATAATGACCGTTGAACTTCGGCCGTCACATGCTTTCCCTTTCGTACAAGATGTTGACAAATAGTACATGAACGACAGAAAAATTTTATATCAGTACAGAATTTAGGCCAGTAGAAGTGTGACAAAATTCTGGCTCTCGTTTTGTCATAGGCCAAATGTCCAGCAAACGGTGACTCATGTGCGATCTTTAGCACATTTTGTCGGTATGTTACAGGTAACACCGTCTGCTGAATTTCATGGTTATTATTTGTGTAATAACGCATGAGAATTCCGTTATGTTTTCTAAAATACCAAGATGCATTTTTAGTCACTTTCGCTCGCTCACCTAACAATTTAAAATAAGGTGCGATAGTTTGGTCGGTGCTTTGTGCCTCGATAAATTTCTGTCGAGTAGTGTTGGTATCGGCACCGCTGGGTGTTAATAGCTGTAGCATTTCATTTTGTAAGTCAGTATAGTGTATTTGTGTATCTGACCTTGTCACAGCATTGGCCAGGTTTGTATGTTTCCAGGCTCTTATGTCGTCGTCTGTACATTGTTTCAGTGAATCTAGGCAGCCTAAAATGAGATCCGTGCATGGATCTTGCAGGATTGCGCAAGTAAATGTGCCGGTAAGGAACGGGGTATTGATATGCGCTTTTGCCAGTGGGTATTTCTCAATGGTTCCAGAGAAAGTACGGCATTTGACAAATTCACCCGTGTAATCTTCTGGTCTAACAAGTTCTTTCCTTAAACCAAGTAGAGTGCTCCCGCTATCAATTAAACATTGGCATGGTTGATCATTGACCAGTGCATCGTAGAACTTCAGTTTACCTCTGGAGGCACTAGCTGCGTTAGCATCTTCATTGGAACATGGTATTACGTGCCCACATTTCAATTTACCATCCGCATGAAACTGGTGACATATGTCACATTTCTTAAAGTCTAATATGTCTGTTACTACTGCCACACTCTCACATTCACTCGCTGGTAACACATTTACAAGTTCCGAATCAATGTCACTCTCATCGTCTGATGACGTATCGATGAGTGCAGCATTATTTGCCTTCATTCGTTGCCTACCAAGACACTTACTACTATAGTGGCCATAGCTGGAACAAAAGTAACATTTAACAGCACGTTTAAATGACGTTCTTCTGCTTTCTTGCTTCTTTAACACTGCTTCTAAGTGTGAGGGATATGCTGGGTTTTTATCACACATAGAGTAGCTAGGATGAAACAAACTACAATATCCACATCGAGGTGGCTTCTGGTATGGTTTGTCCTTCTTACGATAATCTTTCTGATTGTAAGATCTATCAGGTACCTTGTTTGCAAAAGCAGTGATTTCTGTATCATGTGTTGTAGATTTAAATATGTCCCGATTAGACGAAAAATATGCCGACCCCCGTTTTTCTAATTGCTGAATGGATTCAATATCTGACTTGTTGGAGAAACTTCGCAAAAGGGGTAGGAACGGTAGATATCACCTTGTCCATTACCATAAGATCTTCTAATTTTTCATAGTTGTTACCCACTTTCGCCGCCCTAGTCCATTTTTTAAATGTGCTCTGCACGTTAGAGATGTAATCTAAAAAGGTTTCAGTTGCTTTTGGCTTAATTTGAGAGAACTGAATTTGGTACCCAGTGGCGTCTAAAAGAAAGTGTTGCATGATCCTATCGTGAATGTACTGATAATTGTTCCTTAGCTCTGTAGGTATAGATTCTATTACTTTTAACGGCTCCCCACTGAGGTTTCTCATGTAGATCATTGCCCAGTCATCCAAAGGTATTTTCTGAGTCTTTAGTTGGAATTCTATATTCTCAGTCCATGCGCTAATTGAATCCCCTACGCTATATGGTTTGATAAAGCCTTTATACTTACTAAACATGTTCTGTTCTTCTTGGCTCTTTTGTTTGCTAGAGGCTATCTGTATGTTTGAATCTACCTCCATTTCCTTCATCTTTAATTTAGTTTCTGACTCTACTTGTATCTGCTTTTGTTTGGTGGCATGATCTAACTCTAGCTGTTTCTGTTTGGTAGCCTCTTCGATTTCTTTCATTTCTTTTTGGTGTTGTCTTTCTAGTGCTCTTTCGTCTCTCTCTAGAGCAGCTTTTCTCTCTGTCTCTTCTCTCTGTAGAGCAGTTTTTCTTTCTGTTTCTTCTCTCTGTCGAGCTATTTCTTCTTTATATTTTTGATCCGCCCACTTTTCTAGCTTTTCTCCAGTGTGGCCCATTTCTTTGCCTGCCTGGATACAATCACTTAATGACGCCATTTTGTGGCTTTATGGTAGTTCAAAAAGATATCACAGTAATTTTACACAATGTTTTGTAGTTATGTGTTAGTAATTTACATCTTTACTGAAAAAGAAGATGCATGATTAATTTAGAGCATACCAAAATATTCTGAAAATATACTCATCTAATTCTTTGGAAAATACGGTTCTTGGGATGTTCCACCGCTGTCTTCCACACTCACAAAATTATTGACTTGAGAACACAATGGATGCTTCTGTTTAGTAGAGCATCAATAATTTAGACACATGCATATGTTGTAAATACATGTTTATCTTTCATGCGGCTGATGAATGAAAAAATGTGATAGATAATGATAAATGGTGTTAATGAATGAATGGTATGATAGTCTGAATGATTGTCATGATTCGTAAGATGATTCGTCGTATGACAGTCGATGTCGTCTTGTCTTCACTTTCTGACTAGTTTGGTATAACTTCGTTCTAAGGCTTCCGTTCAGTAGCTAATCTATTTACTGAATATGATGAATGGTGACATTGATGGCTGTATCACACAAAATGAAATGTACACGATGGTTTGCTTGACAATATAAACTGATGATTGTATACATTTTCATTACTTTCCGTAGAATAACACACTTTCTTCAATTTTCGTAGAATCTCACAATTTGTAACTTAATTTTGCTTCATTGTGGTTCAAGCTCCACAAATGGTATGATCGTATTTATTCACAAAAGAAAATTATTTCTGCCATTATATGCAAACAAATTTACATTACTTTCAAATATTTTAACACAGAAATGATGTCGAATCGTGCTTGTTGACGCTGGTTCAGAACTTTCTGATACCAATAGCCTGTTGACGTTGGTTCAGGGACTTCTGACACCAATTGGGGTCCTGCCTGTCAGCAACTTGCTTGCGACAGGTCTTTCAGGACTCCCCTACTTTTGCACCGCACGAAATAACAACTCGTGTCATTTGCAAAAGGAATGCAATTTATTTAGAGCTGGTCAATTATAAGCTCTGCGAGCGGCATGCTTCATTGACATTAAACAACATGGATGTAATGAAGTGGTGAGAAATGATACTAGTAATCACAATCTAAATCTAAAGCCTAATATTAACTATTGCCTAGAAACTTATAGCATTTGTCAAGAACACGTCTACTCTCTAATCGTCTCCAGTCTGGTCTGTCCTCACGCTACACATTCCGTGGTCAAGCACGGACGCTGTATCCTCCGTGCATTAGCGAGTCTTGCGTGCATAGCGTCCCCAGCACGCTGGCTCGTGAACTTGAGTAACCGGGTACTCCACGGTTACTCGTTAGGCCAAGCTTCCCAATGGCTTGGGGAAGCCCTCGCTCAACTGTCCTTAGTGCTCCCTTGGTTGACACAAATGTGTCCCCTGGTGAAGCTATTTATAGCGCTGGTGTCTCTCCTGTCTGGTGTCTCCCTACTAGACTTGTATTAACTCTTATTAACTCTCTAAATACTTATTGGAGATTCTGACATAATGACTATAACTAAAGAAGAACAAACAACAACAACTCACCTAAACGAACATCCCTTGAAACAAGTAAAGAGTTTCAAGTACCTAGGAAGTATAATATCATCAAATGGCAAATCAGAAGACGAGATCGAAAATAGATGCAATACGGCAAACCAACTCATTGGACACATGGCACCAATACTAAAGAACAAACATGTATCAATAACTACTAAGAAAGCACTTTACAATACAATCTTCCTACCAACTCTATGTTACCAATGCCAAACCTGGACAATGACAGAAAAAGAGACATGAAAAATCACAACAACAGAAATGAGATTCCTGAGAAGAATACTCAACGTATCAAGAAGAGATAAGATCAGAAATGAAGAAATCATGAATAAAGTGGGGTTATAGCAGCACTAGATTTTATTAGAAGGCGGCAAGTCAAATGGTTTGGCCATGCAAGTAGGTTACCAACTAACAGTATACCACAACAAGCAATGATGTACAGACCAGAGGGAAGCAGAGGAAGAGGCCGACCACGTAAACGATTGGACGAGGGAATAACAGAGTCCATGGGAATATCGATACATGAAGCCCATAAGCGGGCGCTCTCCCGCTGTTTATACTTCATCTCGACACCGCAAGGTAAAAGAGGAACATGATGAGATGAGATGAGCATCTTTCCCATTGTAACATACGCATGTGAGACCTGGACGCTTAATAAACAAGCTGAACAGTGCATAAATTCCATTAAATATAAATAGTATACACGGATTCTAAGAATGTCTTGGATGCACTAAAGAAGAAATGCATTCAAGATCTGAATATTGAAAGAGGTTGGCTATTAAAGACGATAAAACAAATAAAATTGAAATATTTTAGTCACTTGAAACGTCATGAAAGTTTGGAGAGAACAATAATTGTGTATACGTGTATGATCGGGAAGAGAGAAAGAGAGAGATCAAAGAGAAGATGGGTGCAGGATGTGGCGGATGATCTCCAGATGGGTGTATCCGACACGGGATACCTTGCTTATTATCGAGAGGTTTTCCGGACGGATGTTATGAGAGCAAGGTTCTGCAAAGGACTTGCTATTGAATGAATGAATGAATGAATGAATGAATGAATGAATGAATGAATGTTATCATTCTCATCTTCTTCCTCATCTTCTTTCTCTTCTTCTTCCTCATCCTCTTGCTCTTCTTCTTCCTCATCTTCTTTCACTCTGCTTCCCCATCTTCTATCTCTTCTTCTTCTTCTTCTTCTTCTTCTTCTTCTTCTTCTTCTTCTTCTTCTTCTTCTTCTTCTTCTTATTATTATTATTATTATTATTATTATTATTATTATTATTATTATTATTATTATTACTAGTATTATTATTAATTTCTTCGTCTGCCTATTCTTCTTCCCTTCCTCATCGCCTTTCTTTCCCAGTCGTTTCCAAACATTATCTGGTGCTAACTTTTATGTTTATTTACTTATTATTATTATTTTAATTTGCCAAGAAGTCAACGACAGCGGTAAAATGCTGGTGTCGACAGTGATATCCTGTAAAGGATATGCGGGAAAAAAATAATAATTTTAATTCTTTCGCTCATTTTGAATTCAAGCTTAGTTCAAACACTACTACTTCTAATTCACTGGAATGATTTGTGCATGTGGATTATCTTTCCCTATTACCAGTGTTTCTCGCCATCAGCCGAACGCACTCCGACTTCTGAGGTACTTGTAATTTACGTTCCTAAGTCAACGACAAGTCAACATTTTAGTCTAGGATTTGAACCCGCTACCTCGGCATCAGCACACCGGAAGTTTAAGAGCGATCACTTTTATCCCTGCAATCATGCTAACATCTATCATGCCTATGTTTCATGATTTCTCAGTTTCGGTGAGCCGGAAATGACGTTACTATCCTTGACATTTAAGCATCTCACCGCTAGATTGCTCATCTTTATTCTTCCTTATCGAATGTGCTTTGTTGATGTGTGTCTAGTGTATGGTGTGTATGGTTGAAAATAATTATGTTTGAGCGAGATACATGTTTCATGTTTAGTTTGAGAAATAAGCCAGAGATATGTGAATGATACAGTATTGACAGCAGTCCACAAGTATTGAGCAGGATAACAACAGTGTGTTCACAATGATTATATTCTACGTAATGTTGAGAGTTCTAATAATTCTCAGCTCAAGTTTCGGTAAGACTTGGTCTTTATATGTATGTGTGGTGTATGTGTTGTGTATGTGTTGTGTACGTGTGGTGTATGTGTGGTGCATATGTGGTGTATGCTTGTGAGTATATGTGTATTTATGCGTTACTGTGTGTTAGCTATGCTTCACTTGTTGCGCGTCTTTCTGTCTGTGTGTTTGTCTGTTTGAATGTCAGTCAGTCTATTGTCTGTCTATTCATCTGTCTGTATGCATGCGTGCGTCTATTTGTCTGTCTGTCTGTCTGTCTGTCTGTCTGTCTGTCTGTCTGTCTTATGCCTGTCTGTATGCATGCATTTTATAAATGTAGAAGATATGAGAGGAATCATCATTGGGGGACATAACACCAATAACGTTAGATATGCAGATGATAGATACAGTCTTGATTGCAGACAATGAACAGGACCTGCAACATTTAGTAGATGCGGTCGTTGCACACAGTGAACGACTAAGGTTAGAATTGAATTTTTAAACGTCGGAGATTATGATCGTCATAAGAAGAAAGAAATATCACAAAGTAATACACGACAACAAGTGGAATATTCTTAAACAAATGAACCGGTACAACGATCTCGGAGCCGTCATAAAATCTGGTGTGGGGGGGGGGGGTGTTTTTGGTGCCTTGGAGAAATTAGAACAAGAATCGCTATGGTGAACGTTGTCTTTTACAAGATGGAAAACATACTGACTAATAAAAGATGTCAATTGCAACAAGAAAAAGAATGATGAAATACTACATTGAACCCGTACGTTTGCATGGATGTGAGGACGTGGACAATGAGCAGACAAGCCGAAAAGCATCTCATGGCAGTGTAAATGTGATTTCTGGGGAAAATTCAATGAATACCATGTATAGATATAAACACCGATGAGCAAGTCCTACAAGAAGAAAATGAAAACTGTAAACTGATTAGAAAAATTAGACGTGGGCAGTCAAACGTTTTTGGTCACGTTATGAGAAGAAATAAAGTATAGGACTTGGTGACAACTGACAAGACTAAGTGAAAAGAACAAGGGGAGTGAAGAGAAGTAAATACCTGCATGATTTGGCCACGTGGTGTGGTCGAGAAAGGAACGCAAAGCCTGCCTTCCGGCGGACGCTCGTGTGTGCTAGGTATCAGGTGATATCCCCCGTGTTGTACAGACCAATCAGTTTTATTCCTTTAACATATGACACCAGCACCATATATCCAATTGGGTCAAGAGGTGGAACGGGGTCCTTAACTGACTCAATGTCGAAGGATAATATATCGCCCCTCTGGTCAAATGGGAGGTCACATACCTCCCATTTGACCAGAGGGACGATATATCGTCATACTAAGATCGTCGTGTTATGTGTTTTGTTTCGTGGTATCTTCCACAATTTCAATGCTTAATGAACGGATACTGACATTATAGTGCTTGTCCGTTTGAGTGTGCACCATGTTTGGTTCAAACCTACTCTTTGTTTGGGACTGAAACAGTTAACTTACTTTAATTTTTGCTGAGCCAATCAACATTCGCACCCGCGTTTTTTGTGGGCCCCTCAAGGGAAACTTCAAAGACGCGTGGCGAACGATGTGGCAGCAGATCGACTTACTAATGATATGAGTGCTGGTCGTTCAGAAGGAAATGTCAAATTATTGTACGTGAACTTGCCAAGAAGTTACTCATCTCATCTCATCTCATCATGTTCCTCTTTTACCTTGCGGTGTCGAGGTGAAGTATAAACATCGTGAGAGTGCGCGATTATGGGCTTCATATATCGATATTCCCATGGACTCTGCTATTCCCTCCGTCCAACGTTTACGTGGTCGGACCTCTTCCTCTGTTTCCATCTGGTCTGTACATCATTGCTTGTTGTGGTATGCTGTTGACTGGTAACCTACTTGCATGGCCAAACCATTTGACTTGCTGCTTTCTAATAAAATCTAGTGCTGCTTTAACTCCCACTTTAGTCCCTGATTTCTTCATTTCTGATCTTATCTCTTCTTGATACGTTGAGTATTCTTCTCAAGAACCTCATTTCTGTTGTTGTGATTTTTCTTTTCTCTTTTTCTGTCATTATCCAGGTTTGGCATAGAGTTGGTAGGAAGATTGTGTTGTAAAGTGCTTTCTTAGTATTTATTGATATATGTTTGTTCTTTAGTATTGGTGCCATTTGTCCAATGAGTTGATTTGCCTTATTGCATCTATTTTCGATCTCGTCTTCTGATCTGCCATGTGATGATATTATACTTCCTAGGTACTTGAAACTCTTTACTTGTTTCAAGGGATGTTCGTTTAGGTGAATTGTTGTTGTTTGTTCTTCTTTAGTTATAGTCATTACCTCTGTTTTGCTTGTGCTAATTTTCATGTTATGTTCCCTACACATTTCGTTTAGACTATTCATGTGGTCTTTTAATTCAGCTTCTGATTTTGCTATTAGTGCTTGGTCGTCCGCAAACAGGAGTTCTCTAATGGTTAGATTTGCAGATGGTTCTTCTTCTGTGTTCTCGTCATGCGGTATTCTTGCTGTCTCTGCTTGGCTGGTTTCTTTACATATGTTGTATATATATGTTATGAATAAGAGAGGGGACAGGTGATCTTATGGTGAAGGGTTCTGAGTGTCCTCCAGTTGCTCTCACTATGCAATCACTGTTGTTGTATAAGCTTCTACATAGGTTTGTTAGATGTGTACTTACTCCGTATTGTTTAAGGATTTCCCACAGCTTGTTTCTATTTACTCTATCAAATGCCTTTTCTTGGTCGACAAAATGCTAAGTAGAGTGTTTCATTGAATTCGATTGATTTTTCTGTAAGTTGTCTTAGAGCAAAAATGGCATCTGTGCATCCTTTGTTTTTCCTAAATCCAAATTGTGTTTCGCTTAGCTGGGGGTCTAAAGTAGTTCGTAATCTTTTTTCAAGAATTTTGCAAAATATTACAAGGAGTCAAAAATGCTGGGATTGACAGTGACGTCCTGTACATGATATGCAACTAACTTGTTGACGAGGGAAGCAAAGAATAATAACAAGTGTGGTGTGATGGTGGCCTGTGTAATGTGAATAACAGAACTGTAACATTGTCTCTTCCTCAGCTCAACCAGGAATTGTGTATTTTTACCCCGAGGTAAACAATGATACAACGAAATGTCCAGAGAAAGAATTCGATGTGAGATTAATCTGCAAAACAAAAGGTACTGTCTCAAGAATGATCATCAAGAGAGCACATGACCAGAAGCAGCTCTACACATCGCCTCGAGCTAGCACGTCTGCGGAATTTCTGATTAAAAACGTGCAATGTGTGGATATGGGAGTTTACCAGTGTATCATAGACGACATACACATGGAGACTACAGGAATTGTTCCTTTTGAGTGTATGCCATTGTTTCTTTACTTATAGTGATCGTAATCAATGATCGAATGTACTGTTAATATTATAATCAACATCGAGATGCTCAGCGTGTGGCTTGATTTTGATGGTTTTTATTCATGCTTCGTCAATGCCTTCTGTTATCCGCTGCAATACTGCATTAACGAATCTCTGTGTACTTGAACAACGAAGCTGTTCCTCGTTTAACCTCTCTGTCGTTGTCAAGGATTGTGTCTTTCCCAGCTGTACATGTTGTTGACTGGTAAAATTACTAACAAAATCTAAAAGTAATTTTGCTGTTAACGGTAAAAGTAATCAAATACTGAGGTAGTGATTCCAGGCGATAGAACTGCATATATACTAGGTTACCATTTAATGATCAGAAATGACCAGTATCATTCCTCTTGTCTGTTTCCTTCAAATATAATGTCATCATAGTATTTTCCTAATTTGGGAAACATCCATCACTCAACTATCTATTCAGTCCAGACCACTATTTTAGAACGCCAGTGCAGTATACACTAAGCCACCACAAGCCTATTGCACCAGCTGCAATTAATGTAAATAAAAGTGAAGTCAACACACGCTGTTCATACTTGCATGTAGTTAGGCTCCTTCAGCAGGTTACAACGGATGTGCGTACTGAGAGCTTCTGATGTTTCCACGTGGACCTCTGAGGTCATACCCTTTTTTCTGTTTGATTTTACCATCTTCATTCTCAAAGAAATCTGATTCTGAAACAACGGGAAAGTTTTATGATGGCGGTTTGTCGAGCCGCCGATCAACCGTCCCAAGCCAAGCTAGAAAGAAACACGTCCCGCCATCTTGACCTGGACCGGAAACCAGCCGTAGAACTAGACCCTGCGTAGAACCATCATCAGAGAAGGCTCATTCAAAGGCCAAGTTAACATCCTGGATATGCAACAGGTAGCAGCGAACCGCCAGGCATGGAGAGCCATAACTTCTGCCCTATGGGCCGCCTTAGGCTCAAGAGGAAAGACTAACTAAACTATTCTCAAAGAAACTGGCGAAAAAGGATTCGCTTGATTAATTTCTGGATGTTATTTGCATTTCAGATCAAAGTATTCAGTTAGTTATTTTTTGGGATTTGTGGCGAAGAGGTTACAAATGCAATTCGTAATCCTTCGTTGGATACACAGCTGTGGGAGATTGGAAATAGACCTATGAGCGCTGTGCCGGTCGTTCAGAAAGCAATAGAAAACTACTGAACGTAAACCTTGCCCAAGAATTAAAACAACACACACACTGCTGGAGTTGACTGCTACATCCTGTAAAGGATATGCAACTAACTTTTTTTTTCTTAGTGATAATTAGAAATTAAACAAATCGCCCAACCATACCTAATACAGTATTCGTGGACAATTTATGTAGCGATTTCCACATCAACATTAGGCATATTTCCACATCAAATCAAATCAACTTTATTTTACAAGGGTCACAAATTGGGCACGCAGGCCCGTCTTACATTCGGCCCTTCCAATCACTCGTCTTTCGTTCATCAAGACCATTATACATTTACATAGGAAGAAAAATAAACATTGTGAAATGAATGTTGTAAACATAAACAAGGCAAATTACCATGTTATGAGGCCCATCTCCCACCTACCCATACATCACCCCACCCACACACACCCCATCACCCCCCACCCACCCACACACACACACCCAGGGACACATACATACCCCACCAACCGACCCATCCCCCTCCCGCACATCCCCCACCCACACACACTGCCCTCACCTGTTCCCCCAACCAAAACACACTCGCCACTCACAAACATCCCCCACCAACCCACACATCCCACGCCCACCCACATACACATCCTAACCTACACATCCTCTCCCACCACACCTCCAACCACCCATCCCCCAACCACATCTCCATCGACCACATATTCCCCACCCACGCACACACATCCCCCACCAACCCACACATCGCACATCCACTCACACATCCCCAAACCATACACACACATCCCCACCAACTGACATCTCCCTACCCCCCCACACACACACATCTCCCTAACCACCTATACATCCCCAATCCATTCACACACACCCCACCACCCACACATACATCCTCCACCCACCCACACATGCCCTAACCCAATCCCCCACCACACACATCCCCCACCCGCACATCACATACATCCCCTACCACGCAATATTCCCAACCCACGCACCGCACACACATATCCCTCACCGACACATCCCACACCCACATACCACCACACATCCCCACCTACACACCACACACATATCCCCGCCCACATACCACACAATATCCCCATCCACACCCACACCGATACCATCACCCATCCACCCCACATACCCCCACCCACACATCACAAAAATCCCGCACCCACACACACATAACCCCACCCACACAATATCTCCAACCAACACACCACACACCTCTCCCAACCCACACACGCATTACCCACCCATCCACCAACACACACACACACACTCACGCACACATCCTCCACTACGCACCCCCACACCCCCACCCACCCACCCCCAACCAAACATCTCTCGATCACAATACCCCTACCCACACACATCCTCCACCCACTCACGCATCCCATCCCGACACATACACATCCCTCACCCACCTACACATCCCTAAGCCACTCAAAAAACCCCACCCACACATTCCCCATCCACGCACACATCTCCCACCCACACACCCCCACCACCCACACATAATTCCCCCAACCACCACACATCCCCTACTCATCCACACATATCCCCCACCCATACACACATTCCCCGCACCCATCACACACATCCCCCACATCACACACTATCCCCCATCCACACACATATCCTCACCCATACCACCACAAACATACACCCCACCCATACACCATGCACACATCCCCCACCAACACATCACACACATATCCCAAACCCACACACCATACACTTCTCCCCACCCGCCCTTGCATCCTCAATCCACCCACACAATCCCCTACCCATACAACCCCGCACCCCACACATACTTCCCCAAACCATCCACACATATCGACTCACCCACACATATCCCCGCACCCAAACACACCTCCCACGCACCCGTCCGATACACATATCCTCCACCCATACACACATCCCCTACACCCATTCCCACACCCCTACTTTAACCCCCACACATCCATCCACACATCCCACCAACACCCACAAATATCACTACCCACCAACACCCACACACCCCAACCCATCCAAACGCATACCCCTACCCACACATCCCCACCCACACATCCCCCACCCACACATATCCCCACACTCACACACATCCTCCACACACACTCACACATCCTCACATCTAGACACATACAAAATGTCTCACGTGAGCATTGAAACTAGTATGAATAAACTCCCACAATTTACTCACACACATACACTGACAATTGTCGTGAGCAGTCTCATAAAAATGCCTCATGGAGAAAAATGTGTACATAAACAGTGTGTGACGTATAAAAAAATAGTGATGCTCCCACACACAGAGATACGCACAGAGAAGGCACACACACACACACACACACACACACACACACACATTCACTCTCACCCTCACTCATTCTGTCTCTCATTCACACTCACTGACTATTTCACTCAAACTACAGTAATGTAAATAAGTTTATATTATACATGATAAAATCAAATGATATTCAACTGATAATATGACAGATGAGAATACACAAACATATGGATTCGCGTGTTACATGACATGCATCTGCTCAGCTCTCTCTCTCTCTCTCTCTCTCTCTCTCTATTCTTTCATACACACACACTCAAACGCATGCGCGCGCTCACACACACACACTAACACATCAACTCTCCCACTGTCTCACTCTCTCTCTCTCTCTCTCTCTCTCTCTCTCTCTCTCTCTCGTTCGCTCTCTCTCTCTCTCTCTCTCTCTCTCACTATTTTCCCCATTAATTAACTCTGTCCATCTTCATTCACTTTATCTCTAACTCCCTTACTCTCTCTCTCTCTCTCTCTCTCTCTCTCACACACACACACACACACACACACACACACACTCATACACAGACAGACACACACCCTCACGCAATCATTCAATGTTTCACTTACCCTAGCGCACTCACTCACTCTTTTACTCTCTCTCTCTCACTCGCACACACACACACACTAACACTCATTCACTCACTCACACACACTCACTCTCTCACTCATTCACTCCTCACTCATTCACTCACTTTCTCTCTCTCACACACAATCCTTCATACACACACTCACTCTCTAAATCACACTCTCTCACACATACACATACGCATGAATGCACGCACGCACACACTCCCTCACTCACTCTCACACCTACACGTACGAATGCATGCACTGAAACATTCCCTCACCATTTCTCGCTCAATCACTCTCTCCACATACATGCATGCACGTGCGTACACACACATTCACTCTCTCACTCTTCCTGACACCCACTTTCTCTCCTCTCTCTCTCTCTCTCTCTCTCTCTCTCTCTCTCTCTCTCTCCCACACGCACACACATATATAGTGAATAGTTATAGTTAAACAATTGTAATGAACAATAAAAAAAAAAATCAACATTACACAGTTATATTTCCACATAGTTTTTGTTTAGTTTAGTTTAGTTTAGTCGACGGATCAACATCACGGCACACGGGTGTAACCCATAAGTGCTCCGTTCTACTACTAACTCAAGCCTGAGTCCGGAGAATCTCAGCCCAGTACACGAACTCCGTAGCACCGGCGAGGCACCTGAAATACTTTGGGTTGATTTTTAACTTGAAATTTTGTCCGGGCAGCGCCGTTAGGCTATTCTTATTCGATTTCAAAATACCAAGGGATGTTTTACGTGCGCAACAATACACACGGGCGTCCGTTCTCACTATCCAGAGACCAGGGGAAATTTTGTTATTAGAAGTCCACGTGAAAAAATCCCGGCCCTCACCGCGGCTTGAACCCGGGACGCCCAGCACTCGAAGTGGACACCATACCTCGAGACCACTCATCCCCCCCCCCCTCCCCCCACAACCACTTCTTTCCAAAGTAATGAAAAATAAACCAAAATAAGATATATTTCCACACCAACATAAGACATATTTCCCCCACACCAACATAAGACATATTTCCCCACATCAACATAAGACATATTTCCCCATCAACATTAAACAGTTATATGTCCACATCAACATTAGACAGTTATATTTCCACATCAATAAAAGACGTGTTATATTTCCACATCAACATAAGTCATAGAGAGGATCGGGTGGCCGAGTGGCTAGGACGCCGGATTTCTCCTTCGGGAGACCCAGGTTCGAACCCTCGTTATGGTGTGGGAGTTTTTTCTGTCGTGGGCAAAAAGAAAATCCTAACCTGCACAGTTCGCGGCGACTGCACTAGGCAGGCGGTTTTAATTCCTTAGGCCAAAGACCCCCCTGCCACACACCGCAAGGTACTATATAGACAGTAAATGACAGTTTAAATGGCATAAGTCATAATATGCTGTATGAAATGAGACGTTATACGTATTCTGTTGTGTACATATTTCCTTAGTGCTGTAATAATTGATGTCATTGATAAATATGTCGGTCTCTGTGGCTAAGGGCTTGCGAACGCGGTTTGTGAGCCCCTATACCCCGGTTAAAAACACAGCGGTGCTGGCCTTTTCGAAAAAGGTATAGGAGCCGGTCGTTCAGAAAACAATGGCAAACTACTGAACGTAAAATTTGCCCAGGAATCACGAACAGCGAAAATGCTGGGGTTGACTGCTACATCCTGTGAAGGACATGCAACTTAATTTTGGGGGGGATAAATATATACAGCGAAGCTACATTAAGAATACCCCGTAAATGTTCTCAAGGCAGAATGGATAAGAACGCTCGCTTTTGACCATCCAGTGCGCTGATGCCGAGGTAGCGGGTTCAACCCCTACACCGGTCAGTCGGACTAAAATGTTGATTTCTCATAATTGACCCGGAGACGTAAATTACAAATACTTCAGAACTCCGGAGTCGATAATCACTAGAAACAGTAGCGCATGTATAATCTACGCTTGAAGTCAAAGCGAGTGAACACAAACACGAAAAACATCCATATTGAGGCAAAATGTTACATTGACCTGGACTCCCTGGTTGACCCAGCCTAACATGGGTCCACCACCATATGCCCAACCTCCCAATGTGTGTAAACATGAGCCGTAGATATTTCAGTGGTTTATGGTTTCCCCAATTCACAGTTCAACCTGTTATCTCTTTGACAAGGTCCGCCTCTGCCGTGTCACCAGGAAGGCACCACCATGTCTGTGTATGCTGACGTCAACAAGCCTCTGGACATTTCCCTCTGTCTTTTGGTATGTCCGGGCATTTTAAACTATACTATAATTAACAATGTTATTGTAAGAGGACAAGCATCAGTTTACTACGAGTGGACTTGGGATTATTACGAAAACAAACAAACCTCAGCTTGTTTCAGAAACGTGACTATTGTATTAAAACACGGGAACTGGACAGCGGAGGATTATGGGGCAATGAGTGTCCGAGTTTACAGCTCTGCTGGTGAAACATTTTATTTGGATTACAACATCTTTGTGACACCAGGTAAGACACTGTGAGCGTGGTTGTGAGTGAGTGAGGGAGGGAGTGAGTGAGTGAGTGAGTGAGGGAGGGAGGGAAGGAGGCAGGGAGGCAGGGAGGGAGTGAGTCGGTGAGTGAGTGAGTGAGTGAGTGAGGGAGTGAGTGAGTGAGTGAGTGAGTGAGTGAGTGAGTGAGTGAATTGGTGATTGGGTGAGTGAAAGAGGTAACCAGTAAGTGAAAGCGTGAGTGAGTGAGTTAGCCAGTGGGTGAAAGAGCGGGCGAGTAAGTGGGTGAGCAAATGGTAGTGTGATTGAGTGAGTGTATAATTTGTGAGGTTTTGTTGGCAGTGCCAATAAATATGTGAGCTACGGTAGTCCAGTGTAATGCACGCTAGCCTGTAGTCCCGACTATCACGTGTTCCAATCCAAACTAAGGCGGATTGTTAAACTGTCCTGGGTTTACCACATAAACACCGGACATGTCAACAGGTGCTTAGACTTCCTCCTCAGAACATCTACAAGTGTGTAACATAAGATCAGTGCTGGCTTATCAGTTTTAGTCTCTTTTACAAGCCTGGCAACTCCCTGCTTTACACCAGCGTCTCTCTCTCTCTCTCTCTCTCTCTCTCTCTCTCTCTCTCTTATCCTTCGTGTATCAACAGAAAAAGAGCAGGTCAGCATGGCTGAATGGATAAGAGGGCTCGTTCTTAAACATCCGTTGATTGTTGCCGACATAACTGGTTCAGCCCCTACACAGGTCAGTTGGACTAAAATGTTAACTTCTCGTCCTTGACTTGGGGACGTAAATTACAAGTACCTTCGAAGTCGGAGTTGTTTCGCCATCATAGCGAGGGACACTCGTAATAGGAAAAGCCAATCCACAGGCAAACATCAGCCCAATGCACTGAAAGTAGCCGCACGTGTATGGACTACACTTGAGATCAAGGCGAGCGAATGAAACAACGAGCAGTAATATAGATCAGCTATACAAGAACAGCCGGCTCCGTGGCGAAGGCGTTACGGATGCAGTTAGTAATCCTGTACACCGCATTCGAAACACAGCTGTGAGTGATTTGGTAGCAGACCGCCTTGCGTTGGTTTTTAATACAAATGGTATGAGTCCCGGTCGTTCAGTAAGCAATTGCAAACTACTGAACGTAAACTTGCCAAGAATTCGCAAACAGCCAAAAACATGCTGGAGTTGACTGCTGTGTCCTGTAAAGCATATGCAACTTTCTTCTTACTAGAACAAGATCACAATTGACAAAAAGGACTTTTCATTCCCAGTTTTTCTAGAACCTCTGTATTCGATTGTTTTTGTTTCTATGAAATACAACATATTTGTCAGAGTCCAGAATAGTGACAGTGATGCAGTGACATCGTTACGCCCGTCAGGCGACTTAGTCCCCAGGAGGGATGCCGTAACTTCGTTACGCCGCCAGGCGAGTAGTAGTTACCTGCCCGCGAGATTGCTGGCTGACAGACGGCCAGCGGTCAGGCAAGGACGACGCAAGACGCACGCATGCCTCGTGAAGCCACTTCAGGTGGGAGGCAAGTTGCGAACTAGCGGCAGACAGCTCTGGGACGCGGACTGGAACGGACGCAAGATAGAGAGAAAGGCGTTGTGTGGTTTCTGTGCCTGAAAGTCGAGTGTCTGGACATCTTGAGAGATAGACTTGTGAGCTGTATTGTGGATGTAAGTGTATTGAAGTGTAAAGTATATAGTGTCGTGATCATCGTACTGTATATGATCTGTAAATAAATCCATTGAACGTTGTGTCGTTGAGTCTCAAGTCAAATCACGTTGTACTTGTACTGTCTCACATGTGTTAGGTTAGCGAGCCAAGTTTAAGACCCTGACATGTGTGGACGTGGGGGCATTCGTCCGGCTTTGAAATGAACGTGTTTATGTGATTAACGATTTAAAACTAGAGTTTGTGAACTTAGAATTTTTGTCAAACTTAATAGTACATGTAAATGTGATCGTGGAAGGCTCATTTTGATATATTACTACATTGTTTAAACATGGAGACTATTTGTAAACGTACAGTGCATAGATATTGTTCGATCTTGTAAACGTGTAAAACATTCGTGATTGTTGAACTTGTCACCGTTTTGACCTTGTCGACATTGTGATCTTGTCGCCATTGTGACCTTGTCGCCATCTTGTAACCTTGATGTCTATGTCCTTACTGAATGTAATCTTGATGTAAGTGATGTGTCATCAATGTTGTAGAGTGTTGAGATATATTTAGATTGTCTTTGTGAATTGAGTTGTGGAACGCAAAAAGTTTTTGGAAAGAAAGTGACTTGTGTTTTGGGGAAAAAAAAAAAATTGTTGACTGACAAAATTACGACATACAATTACACTCAACGCCATACAAACCTACTCAATACTTAGTGACAAGCAGGCACACACCATCAAATAGACGCTAATTTATTTCCTCCAAAAACAAAGCAGGTTTTCCGTACCATCTGAAACCTTGCGCGTAGAGGTCATTTGTGTTTCGAAGTAGCGACCCTACAGTTCCTAGCCCGATTTCCAACCGTTCTTCACCGCATCCAGGGCACTTGAGTATATTTTTCTTTTCATTAGTTACTTATATACTTATATACATACAGACCTACAAGCACTTGGAATCAACGACTGGCAAGAGAAGGTCCACCAGAGAGACGAATGGAGACAGATTGTATTTGCAGCAAAGAACCTCAATGGCTCGGAATGCTGAAGAAGAAGAGAGAAGAAGATTAGTTACTTTAAGGATGCAATTTTAGGCACGTATTGTCAATATAATTCAATTGTAAATTGTTTACTTTACTAACCACTTATAACAAATTGTGTGGCTGGTATTTCATTGACATTTTTCCATTATGTCTTCATTAAATGATTTCATCGATATGGGGTTAAAGTTGAAGTTAACAGGTGATGAATTAACAAAGTGGAGTGAGAAGAAATACTCTGAATACCATGAACGCGAAGAAAGAGCGGCGGAAAGAGCATTAAAGCAGGCAGAGACTGAAAGAGCCGCCAAGCAAGCTCAGATAGATAGTGAACTTAAGAAAGCTGAGATAGATAGTGATCTGAAGAAGGCAGAAATAGCAGCTCAGAGTAAGAGAGAAGAACTGGAGTTACAGTTAAAGATGAAACAACTTGACACTGAGACTGCCATTAACAAAGAGTCTAAGAAATCTGAGAGACTGGAGAAAGAAAACCAGTACAAGAAATATCAAGGTATTGTATGTAATTATACCTCAGGTGACTGCATCGCAGCCTTTACCCAAAATTTTGAGACTTTAATGGAACATTATCAGGTTCCACTGTCTGAATGGAATATTGTTTATATGAGGAGTTTATCAGGGGAGCCTCTTAAAGTCATTGAGACCATCCCCAAAGACCTCAGAAAAGACTACCATTATCTGAAATCAAAGATTATGGCACATTTTATGTTAGATGAAGCTGGTTACAGAGAGCAATTCAGTAAATTGAGCCCAAAACCGACTCAGACGTTCTCTGATTACCTCTGCTTAGTCCGAGATATATTTACCAAATGGACTTCAGCAGCTAAAATTGACAAAAATTTTCAAAGATTAGAAGATCTGATCATTAGAGATAAAATCATTTCATCCATTCCATCAGCATTTTCAAAATTTTTGCAGGAGAATGAATGCACTAGTGTAGATGAGATTGAGAGACGTGGTTCGGCGTATTACACAGCCAACAAACATTGTTTTGCCAGTGAAGCTACTGACATAAGTTTTGTAGCATCGGCTAACTATGAGAAACCCTATAGTAGGCAGAAACCTCAGAAGCCTATATCTGAGAAGTATAATCACTGTAGATATTGTAAAATTTCACATCATCAAGGTGAGATGTGCGACAAGAACCCCGCATATAATACTTATCTACAAAACATGGTAAACAGACAAGATAAGGAGCGTAGATCCTTCAGAAATTTGCGTAAATGTTTCCTCTGTAAGGCGAACGGACACTATCGTCTTGATTGTAAAGGTAGGCAAATGACCAACAAAGCAAATGCCGCCTTGTTTGACAGTTCATCGTCAGATGAAGAACAATCAGAGAAACATCCTGTGAACTCAGCACAGGCTTTTGACATGTTTAACGCAAATAAATGTACTGTTTGTAACACCTTTTATGAAGATGGTATTTTAACATGCGGCCACGCCATCCCTATTGCCAATGAAGAAGCTAATTTGGTAGTAGATTCTAAAGGCAAGATAAATGTCCATCACGGATATGTGAACGGCAAGTCTGCTACAGTCCTTCGGGACACGGGCAGCTCACTTATTGGTCTGAAGAGAACGTTCATAATGCCTACAGACTATACAGGCAGGCACGTAACATGCAGAACATTCTCAGGCAATATTGAGAAATACCCACTAGCATGGGCATATATTGAAACACCTTTCCTCACTGGGAAAGTAAAGTGCGCTGCATTAACAAACCCAGTGTGTGATGCAATAATTGGAAATTTACCAGAGGTGAATGATAAACCTCATGACATAACATCTCTGTGTATTGATGATAACATAACATCACCATCCAATGTCATCATTGATAATGTTACACCACCTATTGAATGTATGGTAGCAAATGTAGCACTAAGATCTCATGACATCATTGATAACATTGTTTCATCACCATCTGATATCATTGAATGTGTGAACGCAGTAACTAGATCTACTGCTAGAATGCAAGATGAAAGTAATCAAACTGAGGCTATACAAATGCTCAGCCCAGTATCACTACCTACTAACACCATGAAGGAAACGTTTGTAACAGCTCAAAAGGCTGACCCTTCATTAGTAAAATATTTTAATCTGATCGGCCAAAAGCCAAAGGTAACCAAGAATGCAAAATGACATTTTGCTGTGAAAAATGATATCCTCACCAGGTATTATACCAGAGGTGATAACACAACAGAGCAAACTGTTTTGCCAACTAAGTATCGTAAGCAAGCCTTACATCTTGCCCACGATATACCTCTTGCAGGGCATATGGCATACGTTAAGACCAGATCAAGATTATTAACACAGATTCATTGGCCTAAATTTTGCAATGACATTAAAGAATATTGCAGAAGTTGTGACACCTGCCAGAAACTGGTAAAAAAAGGTAAACACCCATAGGCAAAGTTACAAGTCACTGACTTAGCCAGTCGACCTTTTGAGAAATTATCTGTCGACATAGTGGGCCCTCTCAATCATACAACAACTAGAGGGAATAAATATATTCTAACTGTCATTGATCAATGTAGCCGCTGGCCGGAAGCTATTCCGCTAAAGAACATAACTGCCAATGATATAATGGAAGTTTTCTTCCATATTTTTTCTCGGATAGGATTTCCAGACACTATCCAATCAGATAGGGGCACTCAGTTTATCGCCGCATCTACCCAAGCTTTCACCAAAATGTTGGGAGTGAAGCAATGTTTCAATTCCCCGTACCATCCTCACTCTAGTGGAATTGTGGAAAAATTTAACGGCGATTTAAAGCACATGCTTGCAAAAGTCACGCAAGAGCACCCCAATAACTGGGATGTATATCTACCAGCTATTCTTTTTTGCTTATCGCGAGGTACCACATTCTAGTACCGGTTTCTCTCCTTTTGAACTTATCTATGGTGCCAAACCACGTGGCCCATTAACTATTTATCACCAAATGTTAACTGACTCTACTCCAGTACTTAAACCCATATCATCAAACGTATATGTTACATCATTGCGTGAAAGAATCATCAAATCTTGTATAATTGCAAAGAATGCACTAAAATTATCTGGTGCCACTTATAGACAATATGCTGACAAAGGTAACAGGACAATAACGTTGACACCTGGACAGGACGTTCTTCTTATATTACCTAGTGACCGACACTTATTGACTGATTCTTGGCAGGGACCTTTTAAAGTGACGAGACAGATTTCACCTGTAGACTACAAGATCCAAATAAAAGACAAACACAAAATATTCCACATAAATATGCTAAGACCATATCACAACAGAGACAACGAACAAGACGATACAACAGCGTGTACAGTGATAATAGATCATGAATATGACGAGGCTAGTGACGAAATTCCAAATCCTGCATTAGACACGACAAACTGCTTGAAGGAGATCAAAATCAACCCAAAGTTAACTCAAGCAGAAACAGACAGGTGCAAACAGCTAATACAACAGTACAACACCATCTTCTCTAACAACCCAGGACAAACAGAATTAGTACAGCATCACATCACACTCACGTCAAACCCACCCATAAGATGCAGACCATACACCATTCCATTACATTACAAAGAACACCTACATCAGGAAATCATCAACTTAGAGAAAAACAACATCATACGACGATCCCAATCAGACTTCTCATCTCCAATGGTCATATTACGCAAAAAGGACAACACAATAAGACTCTGTGTCGACTATAGAAAGCTCAATAAAATAACTCTTCTAGATTTGGAGCCAATGGCAAACTCTGACGATCTACTGACAGAACTGACAGACGCTAGGTTCTTTACGAAGATAGATATGACGAAAGGATATTGGCAAATAGCGGTAGACGAACAGAGCAGACATCTGACAGCATTTGCCACACCTTGGGGACTGTACGAATGGTGCAAACTTCCATTTGGGCTCGTCAATGCCCTAGCCACATTCGTACGTATGACACGACTTCTTCTAGTAGATATTCCTAACATAATTTGCTATATTGACGACATCTGTGTTCACACAGAGACGATGACAGAGCACATAAAGACTTTAGAACAGACTTTTGAACGTATTAGACAGCACGGACTGACGGTAAAGCCTGCGAAAGTAGACATAGCCTACCAGGAAATATCCTTCTTTGGGTACAAAATATCCAATGGTTTTGTCACGACAGACGATAACATTGTGTCCAAGATACTAAAACTCTCACTTCCGACTACTAAAAAGCAAGTCAGAAGTTTGTTGGGACTGATAAATTATTACCGGCAGTTCATTCCTGATTTTTCCGAACTGACCGAAGTATTTACTAATTTACTAACAAAAGATAAACCAGAGAAAATTGTAAGCAATGAATGCCTAAAATTTGCATTCCGTAAAGTATTAGCTTGTTTTTCTGATAATAGCTTACATAATCCCATCCTGAAATTGCCCAATCTCCATTTACCTTTCAGATTGCGTACAGATGCGAGCTCCGTGGCGATTGGAGCAGTCTTGTTGCAAGAGCACAATAACATCCTCCATCCCGTGTACTTCGTATCCAGGAAACTAAAACCCAGAGAACGGGCTTGGTCAATACCTCAGTTGGAAGCCCTAGCATTAGTGGTGGGTATAACTAAATTGTCCAGATTCCTTCTAGGACGCCATTTCATCGTGGAATCTGACAGCAGCCCGTTGCGATTTATAAATTCAGGTGTACCTTCAAACCATATGGTAGCACGCTGATCTCTGAAACTCCAAGATTACAGCTTCGAGGTTCGACATATCCCAGGCAGAACCAACTCGATTGCCGATCTGTTGTCCCGTTGTCCGACCGACCCAGTAAGCACAAATGTCTGAGTGCAGTATGAGAAAATACACTCAGATTAACACAGCCATCCATCAGTGAATATTTTTTTTCCATTCACAAAAAGCTGTGTAAAGTCTACTATGTCATGTGATAGGGGTTACTCCCAATATATATAGTGTTCTTATTTTACTAATTCATGTAGTGATTGTCGTGTATAATTGTGTAGTGTGTGGTAGAAAGCGAACTTTATTAATTGTATATATTACGAACAAGAACAGTGCCACATTCGCTCAAAAACTTACCGTAAGCGAACTATCCAATTTGACAGTGGCATCTGCGTGTGGAACATTCCAGGGATATTTTAAATACGTGTGTGAACGTGTGACCTAAACATTGACAACTACACCACTGCAGTCAATCGTAATCCAGAAGGTTTTCCAATGAAACATCCAACACATGAACGATTAGAACATGGTACTTTCCGTAACTACATCAGACCGGAACAAGTGTGTTCTAGAAGTTTCAACATCAGCTGTTTAGTGTTCGTGTGTACTTCCGGATTAGTTAGAAATTTAGAGCAAAATTAGCAGACGACAAATAAAAGTTTAAAAAGCTATGACGATTCTAAAATCTTTAGGAATCAACAAGTTTGAATACACGAATTGTGTGTTTATATATTTATGTAGTGTAATCTTAGAATCATATCTTGATTAGTGTATTCATACTAGCGACTTTTTCCCGTTAGTATGAAGAAACCTCAAGCGATGACGCTAAGAAATAGGATAATTATTGTAAATTATTATATGTCATAAATTTTGAAATTATTCCCCTTTCATTTATTTGTTATTACATCATTACACAAAGGGCCATAATTTGAAATGTATACTGTAATGTGTTGTATATAAATAGCCATGTTGTTGCCAGATTGTTAACACACCAGGTAGCCATCTACTGGGCATGGCAGAGTGTTGCCGACATTGCAGACCAACACAAGAGCTCCTGGCCAAATGAGGTCAGGGTTTGAGCGTTTAATGCGACTTATGTAAAAGCCGTATTTCGGTCTAGCCAGATGGTTTTTGTTTCAAGAACCATATTATTACGTTTTTTTTTGGAGGCTGCGAGGTAGATGCGTGAAGCTGGTACTACCGATCTGACTGGGTCAATAATGCAATTGAGGTAATCAGCCATCGAGAGGATGAAACCTGACAAGTGTAAAAGGTTGAACATCACATGTCGTTGAATACAACTTCCATTTCTTATATGTTTCTATGGCATATGTGTATTTCTATGTATTCTGATACCAATGTATATAACAACAGAAGGGTTGACTCTGACAAGGTTAAAATATTAACCAAGTATGTACATATATTATACATGAAAGATGACATCTTTCATGAAGTTGCCGGGGGAGCGTGTCAGAGTACAGAATAGTGACAGTGATGCAGTGACATCGTTACGCCCGCCAGGCGACTTAGTCCCCAGGAGGGATGCCGTAACTTCGTTACGCCGCCAGGCGAGTAGTAGTTACCTGCCCGCGAGATTGCTGGCTGACAGACGGCCAGCGGTCAGGCAAGGACGACGCAAGACGCACGCATGCCTCGTGAAGCCACTTCAGGTGGGAGGCAAGTTGCGAACTAGCGGCAGACAGCTCTGGGACGCGGACTGGAACGGACGCAAGATAGAGAGAAAGGCGTTGTGTGGTTTCTGTGCCTGAAAGTCGAGTGTCTGGACATCTTGAGAGATAGACTTGTGAGCTGTATTGTGTATGTAAGTGTATTGAAGTGTAAAGTATATATTGTCGTGATCATCGTACTGTATATGATCTGTAAATAAATCCATTGAACGTTGTGTCGTTGAGTCTCAAGTCAAATCACGTTGTACTTGTACTGTCTCACATGTGTTAGGTTAGCGAGCCAAGTTTAAGACCCTGACAATATTCTTCTAAATATTCACATCTCCACGGCCTCTATTCAACTTTTTGGTTGTTGTTTAATGTCCAGGCTTCCGCGTCATTTTTTTTGTTTTTTTTTGGTTCGCACTTCCTTTTCAAGACATCGCTGTCAACATCAGCATCTTTCAGCTGATTGTTGATTTCTTGGTAAGATTACGCTCAGTAGTTTGCCATTGCTTTCTGAGCGACCTGCTCACATACCCCGTAAGTTACCGATTCTCGCGCACATCACGTTACTCACGAGAGTATATGGGATTACGGGGAAAGTCGTTTAATACCCAGACTAGGGAGACCGGCTCCGCGTCATATAGTAGTGTTGAATGTACATAACATTTGACAATTATAATTTTTGATCTTTCTTAGCTGTTATAATCTTTCTAGATGTTAATTCTGATTTCATGCTGCTGAAAGCATTTTTGGTCTTTCCTATTCTCTTGTTGATCTCTGTTTCACTTCTGCTATCATCTGTTAATACATGTTCAAGATAGGAGAAACTTGTTACTTGTTCTAGTATCTCCCCGTGTACTGTGATGTTCATTGATGACCTGTCCTTTCCACTGCTGGTTATCATAGCTGTCGTTTTTTTTTTTTTAAATGTTATTATCCATGTCACATTCTGCACTATGCCTGTTTACTTGTTCCACTAGATTATGTAACTCTTACTCACTTTCTGCTAGTAACACGGTATAGTCAGCATACCTAAGATTGTTTATGATTCTTCCATTGATGTTAAGTCCACACAGTTCGACATGTTTAAAAATTCTTTCTGTGTATAAGTACCCTCTTTTTATCTCTATGGGCGACGAATAATTATTTCCGTATCTAATTGACGCCACTTGTTCCCAGTACAAGTTACTAATAAGTCTGGTGTTATTTCCGTCTACTCCTATATCCTAAAGTCATGTAATTAATAGTTCATGTTATATTATATTAAAAACATTCTTGTAATCTATAAAACATACATATATATTTCTTAACTTCTATATATTTTTCAATTAACATCCTCAAATAGATAATTACTTCTCTGGTGCCGCTGTTTTTGCGGAACCCAAATTGTTCTTCAGCTACGCCTTCATCTATTTTATTTTTAATTCTTTCTTGTATGACATTGAGGAGTATCTTAGTTATATGGCTCATTAAGCTAATAGTTCTGTAATCCACGCAATCAACAGCTCTTGGTTTCTTCGGTAGTGTGATGAAAATTGATGTTTTCAAATCCGTAGGGATGTAACCAGTATTATATATATCATTACATAATTCTGTGATAGTTTCAATGCCAAAGTTAGATAAGGATTTTATCATCTCTGTTGTTATCTTGTCATTACATGCGGCCTATCCTTCTTTCATCTTTTTAATAGCCTTCTCTACTTCAGTTTTAAATATGTTTGGTCCATCTTGAGTATTATACAATGTTAGCTTATCGACCCTGCTGTCCCAGAATAAATCTGCTGTGTATTCTATCCATCTTTTTATTATATCGGTATTATCCATTACAATTTCTCCATTTTGTCTTCTTATACAACCATTTCCTGTAATATTATTTTTCCTCTTTATGAATCTTTTTATATTTTCATGGAATAATGTCAAGATGTGTTTTATTTCTAGATCCTCTGTTTTGTTTGTATGTTTGTTTGTTTGTTTGTTTGTTTTTATTTTTATTTTTTGGTGTGTTTTTTTTTTCTTTCATTTCTTCTGCAGCCACTCTTCTCTAGCAATTCTGCACATGTGACATATTTCTCTGTATATTAATATATACTCTGGAGTGTATTTTTCTTTCTTTCTCTGAGTCATTTTGCTCAAGATTTCATGAATTATTCTTGATTGCTTTTTTAAAATATTTTCCTTCACTGGTAAATTGGTATCTGCAATCCGTATGTTACTTTTAGACACTCCCATTTTATATTAAATTTTCTCCTAAGGATTTTCATGTCGATATTGTTCCATGCATTCAACGATTAGCCTATCATATTTATTTTGTACTGACGTTCCAGTCAAGATGGCGGCGGACGGTTGTGATGTTTTGTGACCGTTCCCTTTTTTACGTATGGAATGGATATTTTCATCGCTTGCGTGCAATTTGTGTGCCAGGAAGTAAAACCAGGAGATTCTTCTCAAGATCTTCGCCGATGCTACGTAGTTCGTGCAGCTGAGCGAAGCAATCCTTGAGTGAATTTTCGCAGCGTGTGTGTTTCAGTGGTGTTCGGTTTTTCAACATGGCGGAACAGCATTTGTGCTCCGTGCTGGGGGAAGTCAACCTAACGATGCGACGGGAGGGGGATGTAAGCAACAAGGCAGACGAAGTGGAGCAAGGCGTTTTAGACTCAACTGTAACCGTCCGGGCCTCAGGAATACTCGTATTCTATATTGGAACTGTGCAGGCGTAAAACAATGAGGCCCTATTCTGGAAAACATGGTATACAGTGTCTCGACGTGCATTCAACCGCCGAAGTATTAAAACTCAAACTTGAATGAATGTATGTAACAAAAGTCGCTCACCTTGAAGACTGATATAATTTTGAGATAAATCCTTTTATTTCGGATCTGCTCTCTTTTAGATAAAATGAACACAACACTGCCGTATCATATAACGGGGCCCTAACACGGGCACGGGACGTTATATATGTTAATACAACTTGGCCGTTCATCTAATTCTATAATTACCCAATCTCCTAAAGCATATTGCAGCTAATGTCCAAAATAACTCGTTGTCTATACTTGATATATGTCCCGGTCCTGAGTATGACAAGAATGCTATATCCAAACAGGCGATATCCCTTCCTAATTAATAATGCCTTGCCCTAGATGATCAAACCTTTTGCTCACGGAGCTTTCAGGGAAAAATACGCACAGCCGTCTTGATCTCCTTTCTTGAAGTCCCCTCTGTTGCTGTCTTGACGATGCTTACGTCGTCCTTAGTTTTCCCTAGTGGTCAAGTCATTCTATTGTTAGACTGGGAATCTCCTAATTCCCATAATGTGGTGCGTGTGAGCGTGACCACCATGTGGCATAATGCCCCCTCCCAGAAAAAAAATGCTATGTCATTTTTTTCTTTCATAATCATCATATATGATACTTACAACTGTAACCATAATTTTCTTTTACCCACCACCACATAGTTCTAGAATTTACCACATCCTTAACCCTCAAAAAAAAAAAATTATAAATGCAACATAACGGGCACGCTCACCTGTCCGAACCTTACGTCGGACGTCGTGTGGCTGATCCTATGGATTCAGCTCAACTAATAACCATATTAGTCCTTACCTTGTCCTAATGACAAGTGTGTCCTAACTCTAGGTATTACCATGAGTTTCGGACGAGGGTAATAATGCAGATTTCCCAGTCACCATGTTAGTCGTAGTCGTTACTTGTTGTTGTATTGTCATGATATACTTAATCATTCATTAATGGGTAGGGTGCTTGTTTGTGACTCCACCTTAACTTAACCGATATTTCCTTTGGGATTTGAACTATCATTCAATTATATCTCCTTGTTTAGCTCCTGTTATGCTGATTTATCAACATATATATATATATATATATATATATATATATATATATATATATATATATATATATATATATATATATATATATATAACATACAACATATCATCTTGTCAATGTGGACCCAAAATTCATAATGAACTAAAATAAACGTTAATTACTCTTGTGTAACTCTAATTAATTAACAATTAACATCACATGTCTTTCAACATCACATTTTGATACTTAAGTCTCTTTATGACTGTCTTCTGATTTTCCACCAGCAAGCACTTGTGTCCGTTCATAAATTTCATCCTTGCCATGTCTCTGTTTTGAACACATATCAGATAAAATGTACCTTCACTCTATTTATAATATTTAATCTAACAAACTATATTATCATGTTGTCTATTGTCATGTTGACCTTCTAATAAGGCTTTGTATATAACTATCATTATGAACTATGAACTCAATTTATATCAACAAGAACTATAACTATAATTCCACAATTCAACTATAACTAATCAACATGAAAATTCTACTATTCTATAATCGACTCAGAATGTCAGCAAGATTATTGTCTTTTCCAGGAATGTGGCAAATGTCAAATTCATAGTCCTGTAATAGTAATGACCATATATGTATTCTAGAATTCTTCGGTTGACCCGATTCGAAAATTTGTAACGGTTTGTTATCCGACAGAACCAGAAATTTCCTACCTAGTAAGTATCTAGAGAACTTCTCAATACTTTCAATTAAAGCTAGAGCCTCTAATTCAGAAACAGCATAATGTCTTTGAGTTTCAGATAGCTTTTTACTGACATAAAGAATAGGATGTAGTTTCCCCTCATGCAATTGAAGTAATACAGCTGAAATAGCATGTAAACTAGCATCCGTTTGTAAAACAAAATCTTTTGAAATATCAGGTAATTTCAAAATAGGATATGTACTAAATAGCGTTTTTATTTGTTGTAATAACTTCTCGTGATCCTCTGTCCAAACTATCTTTGTTGGTTGACCTTTGTTTAAAAGTTCCGAGAATGTTGCTGTCATATGTGCAAAATTAGGGATAAACTTTTGATAATAATTAATCAACCCTAATACACTCCTAAGCTCCTTCTTGGATGTTGGAGGTTTGATATTAAGAATCTTTGTCACAACTAATGGATCTGTTTTCCTAAATCCGTTAGAGATTCTATGACCCAGAAATTGTATCTCAGTAAACCCTATCTCAATTTTACTTGGTTTAGCTTTCAATCCATGTTCTTGTATTTTCTGGAAAACTTGTTTTAGAATTTTAACATGTGTGTCAATATCACAAGTATGAATACAAATATCATCCATATACGATGCTACGTTGGTAATTCCATGAAGTAATCTTCTCATCATTCTCATGAATGTACTTGGTGCATTTTGTAAACCAAATGGAAGATATTCCCATTCATATAAACCTAACGGCGTGCTAAAAGCTGTAATATGCTTTGAATCTTCTTCCATCGGAATTTGCCAATATCCTTTTGTAAGGTCAATTTTCGAAAATATTTTCGAGTTTGCCATGGTTTCAATTAATTCATCAATATTTGGCATAGGTTCTGCATCTAGTAACGTTAATTCATTAACTTTCCTATAATCAACGCATAAACGTAATGACCCATCTTTTTTCTTAACAATTACAACTGGTGAACAGTAATTTGAAATTGATTTTTTTATAATTCCAGTTTTATCTAGATCTGAAATTTCTGCAGTAACTTTTTCCAAATAATGTATTGGAATAGATATGGTTTCACTTTAACTGGGACATTTGATAATAAAGTTATTTTATGTTTAATCAGTGATGTCTGGCCCGGTTTGTCTGAAAAAAATTGAACTATATTCCTTTATTGCAGTAATAAGCTTTTCTCTATCAGTGTACTGATAAATCTTTACTTATCTGAATCGCTTGCCAATTACTGTCGCTATTAACTATAGGTGTTGGAATCTGTTGTTCTATGGCATCTTCTTGTTGCTCATTAATCACCCAACAAGCTGTTGCTATCCTATGAGGAATTTGTTGTGTCACTTGACCTGAGTTATCCTCACGTGGAATAAATGGCTTCAACATATTAATATGAAAAATCTTATGTTTGCCATTCACATCAATACGATAATCAACATCGCTAATTTTCTTAATTACTTTAAATGGACCTTGCCATGAAGTAACCAGACAATCTCGAGGATCAGGTAATAATAACCAAACCTCTTCTTCTTCTTTCAAGACTATTGTCTTGGCATTCTTATTACCATACTGTCTGTATCTTTCTCCAGCTTTATCCAGTGCAGATTTTGCAATCTGACAAGCTGTGATAATTTTATCTCTTAACTGTGTTACTATTTCATATGCATCTCTTTTCGGATGATATGTTTTATTTGTGAGTAGATCATTATATATTAATAATGGACCTCGTGGATTTGCTCCATATACCAACTCGAATGGAGAAAACCCTGTACTAAATTGTGGTACCTCTCGGTATGCAAATAGTACCGCTGGTAATAAAATATCCCAATCTTTGGGCCTTTCCGCAGCAACTTTCGCCAGAGTTCGTTTAAGAACTCCGTTGTAGTTCTCATTCACACCATTTGTCATTGGGTGCCAAGGTGAACTAAACACCTGTGGAATCCCAAGTATCTTCATTGCCTCTTGAGTAGCCGTTGATATAAACTGACTACCTCTATCTGATAATATGCAGCTAGGGAATCCTATTCTGCTAATAATTATCAACAATGAATCTAGAATGGATCTACTCGTGATACATTTTAAAGGAATAGCCTCTGGCCAACGAATACAAAGATCAATCATAGTTAATATGAATCTATTGCCTCGATCAGTAGTTGTATTTAACGGACCCACAATATCTATAGCTATTTTCTGAAATGGTCGTGATGCCAAATCAGTTTTCTGAATATGTGCTTTGGGATGTTTGCCTTTTTGCGTGGTCATCTGACATAATGTACATGAACGTACATGTGTGGTAATGTCTTTGTTATATCCAGGCCAATAGAATTGCGTTAGCAATCTATTAGTGGTTTTAGCAATCCCCATATGACCAGCGAATGGAGAATCATGTGCTAATTTTAATGCCTCAGTACGATATTTCGATGGAAGTACTGTCTGAAAATAACGTGATGTACCTCTATCATATCGTCTTGATAAAATATTATTGTCTCGGAAAAATCTCCAATTACCTCTTTTACCTTGTTTTATTGGTTCAGTCAGTTTCTTAAAACAAGATTTTAGAGTTGGGTCTTGTTTTTGATCTTCTGGTAAATCAGTCACTAGTCTGATATTATTTTCTAATTTGTCACTGTCTTTATCCCTTTTGTCTTGAGCTCTTGTAATTACAATAGCTCTTGCATGATCAATTTCCCATTGCTTTGCTTCATCATGCATTAATTGTTTCGCATCTGGTATGTTACCAATCAGTAATCCGGCACATGGATTTGGTAATACGGCTGCATTTATTGTGCCTTCGTAATATGGTGACATAATTGTAATCGTGGCAATCTTATATCTTTCTATTGTGCCACCGAATGTTCTGCACTCTATAGTTTCGCCTGTATAATCTTCTTCTTTTATCAGCTTTCGATCTACTCCGACAATCGAAGCTCCTGAATCACGAATGCAAGTAGTGGGTTCACCATTTACCCATGCATGATGGATTTTTAGTTTGCCATTTTGTATGCTAACGGCATTAGCTTCATGAATTGTTTCTATACCTTCATTACTAATATTGTCAGTTATACCTTTATTTAACTTGTCAGTCTGATCATCATACTGTTGTATGATAGCTGCGTGTGTCTCTTCTAAATCGTCTGAGTCACTACTGGAGTATATGTATGCTGTACTAGCTTCCTTCCAGGAATTTCTCATCGGACAAGACCTACTAGTGTGTCCGTACGCCCTACATGAGAAACATTTTATACTTCTTTTAAAAGAGTCATACTTATTTCTCTTCTTCGCCGTAATATCTTTTAGATATGCGGAATAACCTGGATGTTTATCACACATCTCTAAATTTCCATGCGATAATCTACAATATTGGCATTTGGTGAATTGGCCTTTTCTTGGTCTTTCACCTTCTCTATTGTACGGACTATTTCTATTGCTACCACTACTAAACTTTCTAAACTTACTATTTCCTCTTTGAAATTTTGCACTTGCTCCTATCACTAATTCAGGTTGTGTACAGTTAGCAAAAATATCCCTATAGTGCATTGAAATAAGATTCACCCTTAGTTTCCATCTCACTTAAACTTTTACATTTGTTTTCCATAAGAAATACTGACATAGGTTCTGGTATTGCAGACAACATTCTATCTCTGATAATTAAGTCTCTCACTTTCTCATAACTATCATTAATATCCGCAGCCTTACACCACTTATCAAAACTAGAAGACATTTCCGAAGCAAAATCCAGGAATGTTTGATTCGATTTCGGTGTAAGTGTTTTAAACTTAGTCCGTAAACCAGATTCATCCAAAGAAAAAATGTGATAGCACCCGATCGCGCATATATTTGTAGTTCGTACGTAAATCCTCAGGAATTAACTCTATCACTTTCAACGGCTCTAACGTGAGGTGACGATGAAACAAAATCGGTACTTCCTGCTCCGGTACCTTGTAATACTTTACGAGCACTTCAAAGTTGGTTAACCATGAACTAACTAAATCACCTTGTTGAAAATTCCTGAATAAACCTTGGTACTTTTTCACAGGATCGTTCTGTTTAGCCAGCATTTTCTCTCGTTCGATTTCAGCTCCACGTTCCATCTCAAGCGTCTTGACCTTTATGTTACCTTCAACCTTCTTGTCCTTCCAGAGTGTTTCTGAAGCAAGTCGCTCTTTATCAAACGCCAATTGTTTTTCTTTCAATTGCATTTCCATAATTAACTTCTCTTTTTCTGCTGCAATTTTTTCGCGTTCCACAGTTAATTCTCTTTCTCTAGCCTCCATTCGTTCTCGTTCCAAAACTATCTCATTTTGTCTGATAGCCATCTCTTTTTCTTTCAGTTCTCTCTCAAGAGCCATCTGAAGTTGTTTGGTTTCCTTTTCCGATGCCAATCTTTCCTGTCTTTCCTCCTTCTCACGTGTGGCTTGAAGTTGTCTTTCCTCCTTGTCACGTTTCTGTTGTTCACTGAACTCAAGCTTTGCCCAATTTCGAAGCTCAGCACCAGTTAGACCAGACTTCTCACCCATTTCAAAAAAATATTGCAGCGTAGACATCTTCTCTTCTTTTCCCACCTGTAAAATGCTATCTGGCTGAAATAAATATAGTAGTAGGTAAGAGAAGAAAAGAATCGACAAGAATTGTGATATTGTCTCAACTCACTATCACTTATATAGTAAGGTAAATCTCGTATCACCGTTGAGAAAATATAGACTCAATTAAATTTGTAGTGTAAATTCGAACACAACAAAAGAATCGACCAAATATATCTATAATGAACGAAACAGATCTAAATTATAAAATAAATATAAAGAAATATGTCTAATATACAATATGTGTGACGCAAGACAACTAATAATCATAAGAGACGATCGATGACTGACGTAAATACATATTACTGTTTACAAACGATAACAAAATTTTATCCCCATTTTTGGCGGATAATGTTCCTACTATACTACTAACGTAAAGACGAGACTATAATATTGTGGTGACGCCCGCAAGATCAAAACCAAACAAAATTAATTCGTAATGACCTGGCGCTTGTCAACCCACAAATCACTTCACGAACTAATCAAGATATCAGATATCATTAGCTCATCAAGGCCTTCTAACCACCCGCAAATAAAATAAATAGCCTTATTATGAGTCAACATAACATCAATCAACAATGAATAACAATTACGGGCCTTTTTCCGGCTCTCTTGTACATAGATAACCGAGTAGAGTTCCTGTCGTTCAAAAATTTTGACATAGAATTGTGTCGATCAGTTCATTAAGAAATTGATCAGTGGTCACCACTCGAGTATTGGTATGTTTGTTGATTTATACCCGAGAAGCTGTGTCCACAATAGACTGTTGCTCCTGGCTTGAACGATAGTACAATTAACTTGTACTTTCACCCTGGACTCAGGAAGTCCGTAACCAACCCATAACACGTAGTTGGCTGTAGTGTAACGACGACGTTTGAATTTTTCTGCAGCCTTATTGTGATAAGTTTAGGCTGTTGTAGGTATCCGAATGAATGATGCCCACAGTGAAATCAGTAGATCTGCTTGCATCCAGTTCTGGTACACAAAGTCCAATGCGTGAACAAGCTGACTGTGTCTGGTGTCACGATGAAAAATGGTAGTTGTCAATCCGTGTGATAGTACGTCAGAGTCTTGAGGAACATGTACCGTTTCGATGCGTTTCAGATGCAGTGTAGTGTCCAGTAGTATTCTGTCACGGTGCCGTGTGCAGAGGTGTAATGACGATGAGGTGCATCCATATATGTTCGTTGCGTTCACAGTTCTGAAGTGTCCGGTATGTGAATAACGATGTTGTAATGTTCGACATTCCGTGTAGAAATTTCGTATGCGTTGATATTACAAGAGACGTGTTAATCCAGAATCATGAAATGGTGTCGTTAGACGAACGAAGTGTTATTTCCATGTCCGTAAATGAGCTCAATGGTGTCCTAGTGATGATCGCTAACATTGGAACAATGTCAATAAATAACTGAGTCATTTGCTACAGTGGTGCAATGTGTAACATCCATAAGTGTCTTTATATGTTCCTGATAATGGCATCGTAAATGTGTAGAAGTTGGTGAAGTCGTATAAATGCCGTGTGGAGGTCAGTGTCCTGTTGTATCTATATGTGGCCTTGTCTTAATGACCTGGTATCAGAGTGGTAGTGTAGGACTAAATGCAATAAGTCCCGAGGTACTATATCGTGTCCAGAGTTCCACTGAATGTCCCGATATAATAAATATAACTGTCCCAATGTGAATCGTTATCGATTAAATACCTTGAACAATTGGGTACTATGTGACATTAAAGTCTATCTGTATGCTTCGACTTCAAATCAAGTGAGTGTCCACGTGTTAATTTCCTGCATGCTGAGGTGTAATGATAACGTGTCTCTATGTATTCTGTCAGATATCCCGTTGTAACTCGTAGATATATATTGAAGTTTCCCGTGAAGAGTAAAGTTCAAAGTAATGAAGTGGTACTGTGTCAACTTAATCTTCATATGTGTCCTCCTATTCTTGATACTCGTATGTTAAATGTGTGGGTACTGGCAATATCGTACCATTCTTGTGTGTAGTTATATCAGTGTCATAAGCGTGAAAGTAAGTGTTCTTTCTCCTATTATAAGTTTGATTCACTGCTTTGTTAACAGAGTGGAAACGTCGTGTAGGAAGCTAACGCCTCCTTCTTCTGTACCAACAACACATTATAAGTCGAGTGTGGACTCAAACGATCCGTAAACCAAATATATCAGTTGTGTTTACTTCTCCATTACTGTATTGTGCTTCACTTTCCCAAACTTGGACAATATTATGATCGTATTTAACTATTTACTATTGTTTCAAACGATAGTATATAATTTGCTGTTATTAGATACACGTAGTGTTCATTATCTGTTTCTGCTCGTGCGCACCATGTATGTAGACCAGTTAATATAGTATAGTGCAATCTTTATTCCTTTCTTTCCACTGATAAACTTCTCAAACTGTGGCACTTATGAAGGACTAGTTTAATTAAATTATTTAGTCACTTTACCTCCAGATAATCGTCAAACAATACGTATGTTGGCGTTACTCACGATCTTTCGGCAACTGCCATGTTGGCGCATTCTGTGTACTCCTGATGTCTTCTCGTGCAAAGGAATTTATCATCGTGGCGCGCATTCATTGTATCTTTACTTCTGATATAGCGGGAATCAATCGTCGCTTGTTTGCATTACACCATTGTTTCCTCGGATCGAAGTCCCCACGTGTCTCGACGTGCATTCAACCGCCGAAGTATTAAAACTCAAACTTGAATGAATGTATGTAACAAAAGTCGCTCACCTTGAAGACTGATATAATTTTGAGATAAATCCTTTTATTTCGGATCTGCTCTCTTTTAGACAAAATGAACACAACACTGCCGTATCATACAACGGGGCCCTAACACGGGCACGGGACGTTATATATGTTAATACAACTTGGCCGTTCATCTAATTCTATAATTACCCAATCTCCTAAAGCATATTGCAGCTAATGTCCAAAATAACTCGTTGTCTATACTTGATATATGTCCCGGTCCTGAGTATGACAAGAATGCTATATCCAAACAGGCGATATCCCTTCCTAATTAATAATGCCTTGCCCTAGATGATCAAACTTTTTGCTCACGGAGCTTTCAGGGAAAAATACGCACAGCCGTCTTGATCTCCTTTCTTGAAGTCCCCTCTGTTGCTGTCTTGACGATGCTTACGTCGTCCTTAGTTTTCCCTAGTGGTCAAGTCATTCTATTGTTAGACTGGGAATCTCCTAATTCCCATAATGTGGTGCGTGTGAGCGTGACCACCATGTGGCATACAGGAATGACATTGTAGCGCTTCAGGAGACGAGACTGGGTGATCAGTTACTCCAAATTGAGGGCTTAAAATGTTTCTACATCAGGCGACATCTGTGAATGGCGATTCTCATTCGCGACAGTATGATGGCTTCAGAGCTAGACATGTCCAGTTGGGACAATGACAACATACACATACATGCGGTTAGATTTCAATCCGGTCTACCATGTGTGGATTCCCAGAAGTGGCAGTGCTTAAGCGACATATTAGGTCACGAGAGAAATGTTATTTTCTGTGGAGATTTCAACGCTAAAGGCAGATCATGGGGAAACATTTCCTCCAACACACAGGGGAAGGAGCTCGAGACTGCACTTGAAACCATTGACCTGGTTTGTATCAACAGTGGCTGTGTCACCAGGACAGCAAGCCGTCAAGATGATGAGGACAGTGCTATTGATCTGGCGCTAGTTGCTCCTTCACTCACAACAGTGTGTAGATGGGGTGTCCTAGGGTACCACGGCAGCGACCACCACCCTTGCAGCATGTTGGTGGAGAAAGGCAGAACCAGGCAGCACAAGTCAACGGTCAAGACTTTCCAGTATGACAGTACAGGGCAAGATGTGGTGAGTAAAATAAGTATGAATAAAATTAGGTGGAACTGCGGTAAAGCTGTGAAAGTGTAAACAATATAAAATGACACAAAGTGGTGCAGCTTTACATAACAGAGTTACGACACATACAGAACGTTGCGGCAGTTAGCCTTCATCAGCAAACAAACACATTCACAAACACAACATACAGTCAAGGAGAACTCCTGGGACTACATTAGAAGGTGATGACAGGACGAGAGGAACAAATGCATGGACAAATAGAAGCAATGAAGAGAAAATGAGAATTGAGAAAAATGTTAATTGAAAAGAATGTTAGTTGAAGAAAATGTTTAATAGAAAAACTGTTAATAGAGAAAAACACTGCATACTCACCTCACGTACGGATCTGAAATGACTCGAAACTCTCGGGTGTAGTTGTATACAGTGCTAGATGTTACGGTTCAGTGAGCACATAGAAAGAAGTGGGCGGGGTAGGAGGCGTGTAAAATTGACCAAGACCCCATTGTGTTATTTAAGGCCCATATGTGATAAACACTCCAGTAGTGCGATTCCCCAAAGGCAATTTACGCATCACAGAAGAATTTTCCTGCACCAGTCGCAACGTCATTTACGCCATAATATGCAAAAGGTGTGATATGAAGTACATTGGGAAGACGGGCCTCATGCTAGCCGACAGATTCCGCCAACATCTGATGGACATCAACACCAACGAGCGCAAGCCTGTCTCCACCCACTTCAATAGAGCCAACCATCAAGGTTCTTCTGATGTCCAGGTCACTGTCATCCAGTCCTGCTCCTCTGGTCCGCAACATCGCAAGAATACAGAAAACCGGCTCATATTCACTATGGGGTGCCTAACACCACACGGCCTCAACACCCAACATAGTTTCATCTAATCGTAGTCATTTCCCTTCCC